>JABTTQ020001735.1:0-262612 GCA_016081115.2 Rehmannia glutinosa | reverse complement strand
AAGTTGTTTTTCAATTTACAATCATTAGCATAGTATCCATTTTTACCACAATAAAAACAAATAAGATTATTAGAACTACTAAAGACGTATGAAAGTCGGACATTGGTCATTTTTCTTAGAAGCATTTTGAAAAAGTTTATAACCAAGTCCTAATTTAGAATGTTCACTCCTTTTGTGCATCAAGAATTTTTGTAACTTTATCCGTGCTTAAATTAAAATGATGCACATCCTTTTTCAAATTTTCAATTTCTTTTGTAAGCATTTGTTTTTCGAAATCAAGAGCATGCATTTTTGTAATAGTAATAGCATGGGCACGATCAAGAGATTCATGTTAAGTAAATAATTTTTCTTTTCTCCAATTTGAGCTCTTTTAAACTCCTTTTTCAAAAGTTTGTATTTACATAACATATCTCTAAATTCATTTTGGAACTCATCACAATCACTTTGCAATTCATCAACTAAAGAAGAAGATGAAGAATTAGCCGCACCTCATTGTTTTCATCGCATAGCCATAAGACCATGTTCGACTTCTTCATCCTCGTCGGATGTGGCAAGTAGCTCATTCCAAGTTTTTTCTTCGATATTAGAGCTTTCTTCTTGGGAAAAAAGTTTTCTTCTTTTGCTCCTCCTCCGCTAATTTCGGGCGGTTGGCTATGTAGTGCCCGATTCCCGTATTTGAAACACGAGTTGTCTCCTAATTTTCTTGCTTATTTTTATTCACAAATTTGGCAAATTTTTGGTGCAAGAGCGGCCCTCTCCTCATCATCTTCAACAGTCACTAGCATAATATGAAATATTAGAAGAAGATGCTAAACTTTTAGGAATAATTTGCATACCCGATTGAGAGGTATATGGTTTGGAATTTTTCCTCTCTTTAAGATATACTTCGTAGATGAGGAGGTTTCTAATGAGCTCATCGAACTTGAGAGTTTCAAGATTTTAAGCTTTCCGTGATTGCCATCACTCTTTTCCGAACATGACTCGGGGAGAGCATTAAGAGCCTTGGTGACCTTGTCTTCTTCGGATATGACTTTCCCAAGTCTACAAGAGGATTGACTATGTTGTCAAGCCTTTCCACCATCTTTGAAATATTTTCTCCATCAAGCATAATGAAGTTTTCAAAGTCTTTAACAAAGCATGGTTTTTCTTGCTTGTTTGACTTTCTTTGTAACCTCATAGATGGTTTCCAATTTTTCCCAAACTTCATGTGCGGACCTTATGCCTCTAATACGACTATACACGGTGGCGGTAAGAGAGCAATGCAAAATATTTAACGCCTTACCATTTAGAGAAAATGACTTCTTGTCATTATCGTCAAATTCTCAAGGTCTTGAGAACCGATGTGCCATCCTCCAATTTCTTGGTTGGTTGAGTTATTCCTTCAATGACCGCATTCCATATATCGAACTCCGCATCCTTGTAAAAGCACTCCATTCGGTCTTTCCAAAAGCATAATTGTTTGCGTCGAATAGAGATGGCTTGTTGGTGGAGGCGCCGGTGGTGAGGTAGCTTTCACTCGTAGCCATGGATCTTTCCTCTTTACTCGCTTATGAAGAAACGAGCTTACCAAAGAATTTGGCTTTGATACCACTTGTTAGTTAAGTGGGCCGCGATAATCTGTAGAGGAAGGGTGAATAGATTATGCCAATTTTTCCGATTTTGCCCTCTTTTTCGAATGTAAAAATAATAACAAGAATGGAAGTGCGGGAAAATAAACAACACTCGATGATTTAGAGAAGTTCAACCCACCTAGGGCCTAATCTTCTACCACCCTGGTATATCCGAAGTGGATTTGAAAAGAAAAAGAAATTTTATTAATAGCACCAAACTATTATACCTTCACATTTGAAGAGTACCACACTCTTCTTACAACACCACCAACAAGATTACCACAATCTTCTTACACCTATGAAGAGTACCACACTCTTCAACACCAAAATCACCCAAGTGTGCTCTAACTACAAGAACACTAACAAGGTTATCTTGCTTTGGATGATGGAAACAAATTCAAGATTACAACTCGATATGAAAGTATACAAATTTGAAGTGCAAGTGTAATCAAGAATAAAGCCTAGTACTCAAGATGTGCAAGTGAAAGACTTAAAGCTAAATACAACAAGAATATGAAAGTGAAGAACAAAAATTTTGCTTGTGTTTGTATTCTTGTGTTGTTGTATCTTGTTGCTTCAATCCTTCATCTATTTGTAGGAGAGGTCTTGGATTTGATTTTCGGACATAAAGCTCCTCCTCGGAGATTGAAATCTACAAAAAAATACAAATTAAATCAAGATTATAGTTTGTTAGAAATCAGTCCTTTAAAATCATGAAAAGTTGTCCGGTGCTTTCAACGAGATAGTTTGCCGACAAAACATTTGGTCGGCCGGTTGAACGAGAAAGAAGGAATTGAATTGTACATGAAAAAAATACCTGTTGGACCGATCCAGGGTGCTCGACGGTCGACCTTCGAGGTCCAACACCACGAAAATTGAATACTGAGGAGATTGGCCAAAACGAATCATCCTGTGCACCGGTCAATCGGGTGGTCAACCCAATGCACCCACCGGTCGACCTCCCTCGGGATTTTTCGTGCGTCCGCTTTCTCGTTTTGGAAATCAAACTTTCGGGGCACGGAGTTGCCCTCTCAGCGTAGGTTGAACATGAGACAGTGTTGTCCAAGTTTTGTTAAAAATAAACTTCAAGAAATACTCTGAAAAATTAGTAAAAATATTTTAAATTATTTGGGAGTATTTGGACAACATTTAGGGACATTGTTTGGTGAAAAACTCAGTTAAATAAAATATCAAAATTACGATAAAAATATTTATCTAACATGATACGCGTATTAACTAACAGAGGTACTATTATTCACCATTTTCAAAATTGATAGTATTCGAGTAAAGATTATAGTGTTTGAACCTATAGCTTAAGTGATATTGTTTATCACCTTTTGTAACCATCCATTTATTAAATGAGTAGGTCAAGGCCTTTTAGTAAGCCTGTTTATGTAAATAGGTCAGACTCAGACTTTAAAAAAAGTCTTTTAAGTCTAATAAGTAAGGCTTATTTATGGTTTACTAATATAAAAAAAAAAACACAATATATATTATGTATGTTATTAATATTACTCTCTTTTATACAATTAAATTAATTAATATGATACATAAAAAAATCTTCTAAAATAAAATATATGTTGTTTTGTAGGCTTTTGATGGGCTTTTAATTGGCTCATGTCATGTTTATTATTTAAACAGGTCTGGCGTCGGCTGTAAAAAAGTTTATTATGTATAATAGGTCAAACTTAGGCCCAACATATGCATATCAGACCTAGGTCGCCCGACTAAAATTTAGCTCGGCCTGATTTACTTCAACCCTAGTTGCCACCCACCAAGGACGTGAATTTGTGAAACCCATACTATAATCTTCAACTACCAACTAAAACATGTGCTGTAAGACAATTATGCCAATTGATTTTAGGTAAAATCATGACTTTGCTCCCTTATGATTACATAAATTTCTAGCAACTACCAAACCGCTCCCAATCACTACCGAAGTAGCTACTAGCTATTGAAAAGTGGTGAAGGTAATATTCATGTTTACATTTGATATATTGTCTATTGCGTGTATGAAAAAAATGAGATATTTATTGAGTCATTGTATTATCCATGAAATATAACATCTCAAAAATCAAAGAGGGGAGTGCACTGCGGATTGAGAGGGTGTTTGGCTAAACTTGTTTAAAAGATCCTATAAAATATCTTTAGATCTTATAAGATGTTAGATCTAATTTTGAAAATAGGTTGTTAAAGTATTTAGATAAAGTAAGATGTTACTAATGACAATTGTGGAATTAAAATGATCAAAATAGAAGTAGATTTTCAAAATAAGATATTGTTTAAAGAAAAAAAGTGGGATATCCTATATTTTCTAAAAACAACTTATAAACTCATAATATCTTATTTTGAGAGCTTATAAGATGTTTGAGAGTTTATAAGTTAAGTCAAACACCCCCTGAGTCTAAAGAAAGGCGGGGGAGAGATATCCATCATTGTAATAATTTTATCAAACAAATTATCAAATATTTTCTCTAAATTTCATAACATCAAGCAAACAAGTTCATATTGTACTGTTAGGACATCAAAGAGAGAGCAACCTTTCAAGGAAGAAAATGAAACTGAACAAAGGACACAAAAGGACCAAACCATGGGCTTTCTTCCGATGCATGAATGTTGCTTTTATTTTACAAAAATATGGGCCTCTGCATTGAATTTGGCAATTTTTGTTTTGTAATTTTAGCCCAATTTATAAAGCCCAGCCTCAGAACTAAGTGGACTTTTTTTATAAAGCCCATATTATCAGCCCAATGGCTCAAGTCTTTACATGAAATGGTATTTGTATGGCGCACAAGGTTTGTAAAATTTTACACAAGGGGACACTGCAAGAAAATTTAGTTTATCTACAAAAAAAATATGTAGATAATTATTATTAAGATAATTGTAAAGTGTAGGTAAAAATTGTTGTAGTTAAAATCATTGTAGGCAAATATTTACCTACAAAATCTAAAACTGTTGGTAAATACCTACAGTGTTTTTGTTAGTAATTTAAAAATAGTTGGTGACCTATCGGTAATTTGTCGGTATAATTTAGAGAAAATAATATTTTTTTTTATTCTGTCCAGTAACTGTAAAATTTAGTAACAAAATCATTTCTATCGGCAAATTCTGTTGGTAAACTGAAATTTTTTGGAAAGAAAGCTAGCTACTTTTTGGTGTGTGATATCAAGGATTTGATTATATTTTTGTATGTTAAAGAAAATGACGGGACATCAGGGTTTATGATTGTTATTAATGATGGATTAATAAGGATAACTGGATAAGTAATTAAGATGGCTTTAATTATTGGGGCCAGAATACGTTGATTACAGCATAATGATCCCAAAAAAATACTCCACCTTTTTGGAAGGTTCAATTCTTGCTTTTTAGCACTGTTATAAAAATCCCCACCTAGTCTCGATCAATCTCCGCTAGAGGCGTTATGCCCTTGTCCGCTACGTTATTCTTTCGATTAGGCCCCACCCAAGTCTTGTCCAGCTCCAGCGCAGGCCTAAGCTCGATCTCTTCGGCACAACTGCGCGTAGCGCTTTTTAAACACTATTTTTTAGTTAGGAGAGTAGTAAATGGGTAATCTTTCTTTCTTATCCTCTTTGTAGGTGGATTAAGTTTTTCCTTTTTCCTTCATTAGTTTTTTCATAAGGATAGTTGCGTTGCAGGTTCTCCAATTTCCCTCTTTTGATTCGAGTCCGTGACCAATATATTGTATAAGAAGTTTACCAAATAAATTATCTCGACTTTGTTTAGATGTTGATAGGTTCATGATTTTTCTAAACTTACATAAAGTATAAACTAGAGTTTGCCTTCATATGGCAAAGTTGAAAAAAGAATGTGTGGATTTTTAGTTTTTAAGAGCAAATTTCAAAAATTTTAAAATCGGATCGATTGACTGAATTTAATTAATTATGGTATAAGTATGGATATTTTGGTTTTGGTTTTGAAATGAAAAATAAAAATGTATTTTTTTTTTATTGTAAATGACTTATGTAAAGTCAAAAGAAATACAAACTAGATTTTTTGTTAGTTCTTATTTTTATATGAAGGCGTGCAATTTCCTATTGTTTTTTGTTAGTGTTGTTGATTGACAAATTTCGTATAATTGGTCTTGTTTGAACAGCTTAAAACGAAGTGTTGTATTTAGGTAATGCAACCCTGACTGAACTATATCTGAATCTGAACAGATATTATACTGGATTTGGTGTATGTTATTTTGACGAGTTTGTAACTACTGAGGTTGCTGAAATTATGGATCATATCTATATATATATAATAATATACTATTATTAGAATAGTAAATCTCAGTTTTCCCCCATTTTTCAGTTTCTAAAAATAGTATTTCTTTTTTGCTTTTTGAATTTAACTAATAAAATGCGATTTCATTAAATTTGGTGGCCAACTTTCTTTAAATAAATCACTTCTTAAAATTATATAAAAAATAGAGTTATATAAATTTTGCTTTCCAAATCTTTGTGTGTATTGCATTAATTATTATATTTGTTTTTTTCTTTTTATTTTAAACTATAATATTTTTTTTCCGTTTTATATCCATTTTTACGTATAATATATCTAATTAATCATCTTTTTACATCTTGATTTGACAGATATATTGCATATATAAAATAAAAAATAAACATAATAAATAAAAGAAAATATATGATACGTTTACTCATATTTTATAATGCGGTTTAAAAATCATGCATTTGAACTACTGGACATCAATTTGTATATTCATGTATTTTGACTATTTCTGATACATGTATATTTGTTATTTGAGCTTATCACATTTCTTCATAATTATATAGAATTGTATTTAAGTTGATTAAATTAAATAAAAAAATATTTATTTTAATTAAAAAATATCTCAAAATTTGTATCCGATATTATTTATATATTATATATATTTCTATACGTAGCATTATAATTATACATATTCATGTAAGAAGAAAACATATTTTTCTTTAATATGAAATTATATTCATAATAACGTAGGATTGATTACTTCTTATATTTATTAACATACTTTTCATGTTAATAGATTTTTTTAAATATTTATTAGTGTATTTTGATATTCAACTTTTATAGTTGTACATTTTGACTATTAGATATAAAGTTGTTTGTTTGATATTTTTATGATATATGTCTGTATATAAAAATAGAATAGTTTTTATTTTTTGAAATGTTTCATTTCCCCCTAAAATATTGTAGGTCCCAAGGGGTGTGAGTGTAAGGTTTAGAAGGGGGGGTTGAATAAACCTTACCAACTTTTCAAATTAGTCCTTTCAAATATACAGAGTTAATACTTCACAAATTGTGTCCTTGATGGGCACTAAGTTAGTTAATCAAATAGAGTTAGTCACTCAATGTACTCGATCGAATCAAGATAGAATAACTCAAATTGTTTTTGACAAAAGACTTAACTCGATTGTGATTTGTTTTTCACGGAAGACTTAACACCATTGAACTTGGTTAAGTTTGTTTTAATATTTGGTTTTAGCACTCGATTGATTATCAATTGGATAGCAAATTTATCAAATGAGATATAAAAATAAGATGCGAGAAATTAAAGTCTTTGAAATGTAAATGACACAATAAGTTTTTATAGAGGTTCAAGATGGGGTAATTCTTCTACTCCTCTCTTCTCCAACTCCCGGAGGAATCCACTAAGTATTGATCAATATACGAGTGGTTAACGATCGTACAAGTCTTGATCACACAAATGACTTGATCCTTTGGGACTCGGTCCGAGATGCGCTTGTCACACAAACCGCTTCTCGTGCGACTAAAGCTTTTTCACAGTGGCGCCTTGCTACTACAATCCACTTGCTTAAGTTCCTTGGATTTGATCACGAAGCCCTCCAAATAGCTTAAGCTTGGTTCGACCTTGAACCTTTCTACAATCCTTTGTGGAATGTAGACCCTTGATTCTTCAAATGGTTCCTCTTCAACCGATAGAAGTTGTCTTTCCTTCACAGGTGAGTGTTGGATTGATTTCCTTCGTAATATAGGCTTGAGGATTAATCTTGAATGACTTGAGAATATTTTTGGTTACAAGCCAAATATTTGCTTGAATGTTTTTGGTTCGTAATCAAGGTTACCTTTTCTCAAATAAACTCCTCAACCTTTTATAGTGATCTTTCAAAAATATGCCCGTTGAAGAGATAGGCTTATTTTTTGAAAGTCACTTGTGGTCGCTGGCTTGTCCAAGTTGCGCTTCTTGGAATTGCCATTTCCTCGTATGAATGATTCTTGACTTTTCGGTGTTACGACACAGCGATGTCTCCCATCGTTTATTCTTTTTGCACGCTTCGAACTGAAAGCACTTCAAGAAAGGTAGTATGGAAGTATTACTTGTTTAAGTAATTCTCTTGATTTACGTGCAATGGATCTCTTTCGATTATCTCGACTTGACCGCATTTCCTTGCCTTCCCCAGGTGACTTTGAGTCGACTTCCAATCATCGGATGACTCTTGTCACTTCAACTTGAGACTTGGCTATCTTGAGTTGACTTGATCGATACTTCACTCACCGCATCTCACCGCACCTTCATCGAGTTCTATCTTCTCTTCTTTGCCATACTCACCGCCTCACGCGAGTCTTCCTTCTAGTCTCCATTGTCTTATCGCATGTTCAGGCATAGGCGACTTAACTCAAATTTCGACCAAATTATCTATTACAATGCAATTTACAACAAAAATGGGGTGCCAACTTTCTATTCTAAGTTTTACATGGCATTCATCAAAATCTACAAAATAATTTCCCAACAATTTCCCCCTTTTGATGATGCCAAAACTTAAAACATACATCAATAATTAAACAAAGAAAGATACATACAGTAAATGTAGAATCACGAATGTATGCTTGAATCGATCTTTTATTGATCATAACATTCTTGTTCTTAACATAGTACATTTCTGAGTGTATCGAGCTTGAATCAAAAGAAAATGTATCGAGTTTAAATGGACCTTAAAGTAACCATTGTTGTTTCTATATCTCCACAAGTATAGAAATTGTACAATTTTATTCAATTAATACGTAAGACTTACATAAAAATGTATTTACATAGTAAAATACACGAAGGGGTGGACATCAACACTTCATCTCCTTCTCCGCTTCCTTCTTTCATCTTCTTCATCTTGACCTTCTTCTCTTTTTCTCTCTTTTCTCATCTTCACCGCCTTCTTCTTCTTTTCTATACGCTCTTTTCCTCGGCGACTTTATCTCTTCTCAATCCTTCTTGTCTTTCCTCCCATAGTGTGTTTGTCTTTTATTTTCCTCTTCAATTCTATTCACATACTCAAGATTGTTCTTAGCCACTTGCGGGTTGGCTACTTCTTCAAATCCACCCCCAATAGATCCCTCCTTTCTTGCACGGATCTATATACTTAATATTTTTGGGCGGAGGTCTGTGTCAAACCTCTTCCTCCACCTGTTTCTTCCTCTTCCTCTCGGGCGTGTACTTGAGTCGGGGTCTTTTTTTCCCAAATGAGTGACTAGCAGAGTGACCAGAGAGATCGCAAGATGTCTCGTTGCTGTCGGCCTTCTTCACATAGTGTGAGACCTTTTTCCCAAGATAAATCCCGTGCTTAAGCCGTGGACATATTTGAAGTACCCTTCGAGATGCGGCGTCTTGAATTCATCAACGAGATCTTGGCTCTTGGTTCCAAAGATCTCGAAATGGCATAGGTGTCTCTGTCATTGGAATGTCTCCATGTTGTTTCGAATATCCATAACTCGGGCATCCATCCTTCCTTCCACTTCCTTCATCCCCTCGCTTCAACCGTCTTTCTCTTTTCACCATAGGTACAAGAGAGTGTCGGAGTGGCGAGCCACTGGGAGTTTGGCTTGATAATATCGGTTGACAAGACCTTGTTGAGGGTTTTAGCAATCATCAAGGTCACATATTTCGAACCTTCTCCCTCAACGGACTTCCCTTTCTTCTCTCTTATTACTTCTCACTGTCTTTCCCTTCACAAATGCTTCCTCCTTCTCGACTTCCGATCCCTTCCGGGCGCCTTTTAGGTATTCTTCTTCCCCTTTTTGGCATCATCAAAGGAGAGAGGAACCCCGAAACAAGCTAGCAAGCAAGAAGTCTAGTCTGTGATAGCCGAGTTACGCTTGAATCTGCTGCAGAGTATCTTTGCACGGAACTCGGAGCGGGTGGCGTTGGATTCACCGCTTCCAACTTCATCTCGGCCATGATGAGATCAATTTTTGATCCATATTCTCTTCCACGCGCAGAGCTCGTTCTTATTATGTTCACGTGCGACTTTATCTCTGTAGTATGAGATTCATGCATTTGTTCAATGTGCTCTTGCAATTTTGTCTTTGCATCGATTCTCACCCTGCCAGGACTAACAACTTGGTGAACAATGTCCTGAAATATCGAGCTTGTTCCACACGCATTGTTTCTTCTTTGTTGCCACCACTCCCGGATCGACTATGATGCTACGCAAATCGCGATAAGGTTGGTGTCTCTGTTATCGGCCTCATATCCAAAATGAGGCCTGGTGCCTCTCCATCTTTTCAATCTCAAGGCAAATAAGGCTTTGAAAACTTCAACTTCACTTGTCTCCTCTGTTTTGGTGACGGCCAAGCAACAATAAAGTCATAGTTAGGCGAACATGGTGTCGATGGAATAACAGGTCAGTCCGTGGTGGAGCGCTCGTGATCTCTAGGGCCGATTCTTGAGAGGTCGGGTACCTCCCGGAGAGAAAGGAAATGATTCTACAAAAGGATCATCATGGGCAATCGGAATCATTCAATGATAATTGGTGCTCGTGAAGTCCCTTGTGGAGTCGAACTGCTGCGGCTTGGAAAGCCTCGCGCGATGGACTCTGTTTGTTGTGGTCCTGCATTGTGAAGTCCACCTAGCTTGTTGTGCCTCAATTTGTCTCAACGGCCTTCGTCGGTCTCACCGGTTTTTCCAAATGAGTTGGATCGGTCCTCGGCCTTTATCGAAAGCGTCATCGGACGATGATGAGATTTCCATGGGTGGCTCATCATCAAAGTTGAATGTTTGGCGAGTAGTCTTTAGTCGACTTGCCCGTGGTCGAACATCCTCACCAGTCTTTTGGATCGATCCCACGGGGATGACTCGGCTTTATCGTCTCCGTCCGATCCCGAAAGGTTACATCAAGATTATCCTGGGAATCGTGAAGAGCACTTATCTCCTTTTCGATGGATCAATGATAGCGGGGGATGTTACGTGCTTCGGTTTCTCTGCCGGAAGTCTCAACCTCCCGTTGGCCTTCATTACCTCCTGCACTCAACCGCAACGAGGCTGTAAGTCTAAGTGGCTACGATAATCTAGAGGGGGTGAATAGATTATCCGGTTTTTTAGATTTTGCCCTCTTTTCGTGAGACTCAAGCAAAAATGAAATGCTAAGTGCGAGAAGTAAATAGCACGCCGATTTATAGTAGTTCAACCCACCTGGGCCTAATCTACTACCACCCCAAGATATCCGGGATGGATTTCAAAGAAAAAAAGATTTTATTAATTTACCACAAATTAGTACAACACCTTGAGGATTACCACAACCTCTTACAACACTTTTGAAGATTACCACAACCTTCAAACACCTATCACCTAGATCACCCAAATGTATTCTTACCATAAGAATACTCACAAGAATGTCTTGTGTTGAATGATGACCAAAATCAAGATTACAACTCAATAAAGATTGATACAATATGAGTACAAGTGTAATCAAGAATTGAAAGCCTAGACCTCAAATAAGTGCAAGTGAAAGTGCTTAGCTAATACAACAAGATATATGAAAGTGTTTGCTCAATTGCTCTTTGCTTGTGTGGAGTGTTGTATCTTGTTGCTTGAATGAAGCCTCTATTTATAGGAGAGGACTTGGCTTTCATTTCCAGACATTGGCTCCTCCTTGGGGAGTGATTTGCTGCAAAACAAACCATTTAAAATGATCAATATAGTCATTAGAAATCAATCCCACAAAATAGGGAAAAGTCATGCAAAACGCATGGATAGTTTCTTTGATAAACATGGGGTTCGACCGATCGCGCAGAGATAAGATTGAAATTGAATTCTGCGAATTTTTCAACAGGGGGACCGATCAGAGGAGGGTGCGACCGGTTGCCCTTAGCTGTGACCGGTTGGACTTGAAGAAATTACGAAACAGAGAAGCCTGAACCAAGAGGGCTACTCCCAGGCACCGGTCGCCCAGGGGTCGACCGATCGCCCTCACCGGTCGCCCACCTAGTCGACCGGTCTGTTAGATAAATGTTTTTATCATGATTTTGATGATTATGTTCGATTTTGTTCAAATGAGTTTTTAAACCAAAACAATGTCCCTAAATGTTGTCTAAATACTTCCGATCAACTTAAAATTTTTTACTATTTTTCGGAGTATTTTTTGGAGTTTATTTTCGATAAAAAATTGGACAACACATTTGTTTCGTGCTCGACCGGTCGCCCTATAGGGTAACCCGTACTGAGTTGGTGAGAAACAAAAATGGGCGTTAGAAAAATAGAGCGGGGCGGCCGACCACCAGGTGGTCGACCTGGCGGCGACTGCACTGGAAGTTGGATTTTTGTTCCCGGCTTCTCCAGAAATAAATTCTTCATGTCCAACCGGTCCACACTAAGAGCGACGATCGCTCACCCCCCTCCGACCGATCCCCTGTAAAAATTCGCAGAATTCAATTTCAATCTTATCTCTCGCGCGACCCATCGAACCCCCTGTTTATCGGCAAACTATCCGCTTGCGTTTTGAATGACTTTTCCCTAATTTGTGGGATTGATTTCAAACAGCTATATTGATCATTTTAAATGGTTTCTTTTGCGAAAATCACTCCCCAGGAGGAGAGCCAATGTCCGGAAATGAAAGCCAAGTCCTCTCCTATAAATAGAGGCTTCATTCAAGCAACAAGATACAACACTCCACACAAGCAAAGAGCATTGAGCAAACACTTTCATATATCTTGTTGTATTAGCTTTAAGCACTTTCACTTGCACTTATTTGAGGTCTAGGCTTTCTATTCTTGATTACACTTGTACTCATATTGTATCAATCTTTATTGAGTTGTAATCTTGATTTTGGTCATCATTCAACACAAGACATTCTTGTGAGTATTCTTGTGGTAAGAATACATTTGGGTGATCTAGGTGATAGGTGTTTGAAGGTTGTGGTAATCTTCAAAAGTGTTGTAAGAGGGTTGTGGTAATCCTCAAGGTGGTGAAAGAGGGTTGTGGTAATCCTCAAGGTGTTGTACTAATTTGTGGTAAATTAATAAAATCTTTTTTTCTTTTTGAAATCCATCCTGGATATACTGGGGTGGTAGTAGATTAGGCCCTAGGTGGGTTGAACTACTTTAAATCGACGTGTGCTATTTACTTTCCGCAATTAGCATTTTATCTTTGCTTGAGTTTTTCGAAAAAGAGGGCAAAATCTGAAAACCGGGATAATCTATTCACCCCCCCTCTAGATTATTGTAGCCACTTGGACTAACACGGTCGCCCTCCCCTTTTTTTCTGACGTCCCATTTTCTATTTCAAAACTCAACTCACCGGTCGAGCCTGAAATAAATGTGTTGTCCAATTTTTTATCGAAAATAAACTCCAAGAAATACTCCGAAAAATAGTAAAAACATTTTAAATCGATCGGAGGTATTTGGACAACATTTAGGGACATTGTTTTGGTTTAAAAACTCATTTGAACAAAATCATCAAAATCATGATAAAAATATTTATCTAACAAACTCCCCCTTTTTGATGATTACAAACCAAAACAATTTACTCGAGGACGATTTTGAAAACAAACTCCCTCTTATTAGCTTCTTTTGGCTTAACGAGCCAATTTCTGTTTCTCCCCTTTGGAATCATAAAAAGAATGTTATGATGATAAAAACAGCATACAATTATATCAAAGTGCGCCAAAGGGACGGTTTATCAACCATTGAGCAATTTAAAAAATCCAAGGAAAATGGGAGAAATGTATCATGAAGAGTTCATACGCTCGTTTTATTTGCCAAAACATGATCTCAATAAGTATTGGAGACTTTTGGAAGCAAGAGAATCATGTAGAAGTTGAAATTTTCATTGCGACATTTCATCGAACACTTAGTGAGCGTGAAAATGAAAAAAAAGTTGTATATAACCCTTGTAAATGATTCAAGCCAAAAATTTTCAACACCAATTCAAGTCAAACATCATATATTACAACATAACAACCAAGCTCATCATGATCATACGACAATTACATCAAAAATTTACAAGTAAGCCAAAACTCAAGGTTCAACCCAATTGAGTAGAGGAAGTAGAATTCTTACCATTTGATCGGTAAAAATGAGCGATGATGATGATAAACGAGCTATATAATGTCCAGGTTGTGAATGGAATGCATGAAAATCAATTTTGAATGAAATATGTGTTAATTTGGCAAAGGGGACGAAAAATGGCCAAAATATGTTAAAAAGGAATGCTGAAGACAGAACCGTTTTATTCCAAATTATGGCTTAGGGCGACCGGTCGAGGTTGAGGGCGATCGGTCGACATTGAGGGCGACCGGTTGCCCTCAACCTGTTTAGCCCACTGTCTTATCATTTTTAAGAAAATCCGATTTTTCAACCAAAAATCCGATGTGAAAAATCGGATTTTTCGCCGCTAAGTTTTAGAAACATGCAAAATGCAATCGTAAGTCTCATTCAATATGCATTATGCCTAACCGAGCTCGTATCGATGCAAAAGTCTCGGAAGATAGCGGTTTTGTGAAAATATCCGCTAATTGATCTTGAGATGGTACAAAAGATATCTCAATTTTTTGTTTTGAAACACAATCCCTTAGAAAGTGATGTCGAATCTCAATATGTTTAGTGCGGTTATGATGAACCGGGTTTTGAGCAATATTTATAGCGGATATATTATCACAAAATATAGGTATGTTTTCAAAAGAGCATTTGTAATCCGCTAAGGTTTGTTTCATCCAAAGAAGTTGTGTACAACAAAAGGCGGAAATATATTCGGCCGGCCGTTGAAAGAGAAACACGCTTTTGCTTCTTTGAAAACCAAGAAACTAGGCAATCGCCTAAAAATTGACATGATCCGGAAGTACTTTTCCGATCATCAATATTTCCCGCATAGTCCGAATCACTATAACCTTTAAGAGAAAAATTTTCATTCTTTGGATAAAATAAACCATATTGAATAGTGCCTTTCAAATATCGAAAAATCCTTTTAACGGCACTCATATGAGATTCTTTGGGATTGCTTTGGAAATGAGCGCATAGGCATACGGCATGAAGAATGTCCGGTCTACTAGCGGTTAAATAAAGTAAACTACCAATCATACCTCGATACTTTGATTCATCCACGGACTTGCCTTTTTCATCTTTGTCAATTTTGACATTTGTTGCCATGGGGTGGAAAGCGGTTCTTCCTTCTTCAATGCCGAACTTTTTCAAAAGTTCTTTTGTATACTTTGATTGCGAAATATAAATACCTTCTTGACATTGCTTAATTTGAAGTCCAAGAAAGAAGTTAAGCTTCCCCATCATACTCATCTCGAATTCACCTTGCATCAACTTAGAAAATTTCTTGCACAAAGAATCATTAGTAGCACCAAAGATAATATCATCAACATATATTTGCACAAGTAAACAATCTTGCCCTTTTTCAAAAACAAAGAGAGTTGTATCAACTTTACCTTTTATAAAACCATTTTGCAAGAGAAAAGAGCTAAGTCTATCATACCATGCACGGGTGCTTGTTTTAAACCATACAAGGCCTTTTTAAGTTTATAAACATCATTAGGCCTAGAAAAATTTTCAAACCCGGAGGTTGTTTTACATAGACTTCTTCTTGAATAATACCATTTAAGAAAGCGGATTTAACATCCATTTGGTGAAGTTTGAAATTTTTAAAACAAGAATAGGCAAGTAAGATTCGAATAGCTTCTAAACGTGCTACGGTGCAAAAGTTTCATCATAGTCAATACCTTCTTCTTGACAATACCCTTGAGCTACTAACCTTGCCTTATTTCGAACAATGTTGCCTTGATCATCAAGTTTGTTCCTAATACCCATTTTGTACCAATTATGGTTTGAGAAGGAGGACAAGGTACCAATTCCCATACATCATTTCGTTCAAATTGATTCAACTCCTCTTGCATCTCTAGGAACCAATCCTCATCCTCAATAGCCTCCTTAGCATTTTTAAGCTCCTTTTGAGAAATAAGAGCTTTCTCGGCAAATTTTCTCCGTGTCATCACTTTGTCAAGGGGATCACCAATAATAAGATCTTTAGGGTGATCTCCTTAAATTTCAATGCAACGGAATATCCGAGATATCACCTCTATCTTCTTGAGGACCATTTGAGGTAGACGGTTGATCATTTGATGTAGAAGTTTGAACATTTTGAGCATCAAGTTGAACAATGGGTTCAATAATGTCCTCTTCATCACTTTCATCATTGGGAATTCTTTTAACACCCGAAGCTTCATTGAATTTGACATGGATGGATTCTTCAACAACTCCACTAGTTTTATTGTAAACTCGATATGCTTTGCTTTTTGTTGAATACCCCATAAATATTCCTTCATCGGCCTTATGATCAAGTTTGTCTAATTGATTCTTGGTATTCAAAATAAAGCACTTACAACCAAATATCTTGAAATAACTAATATTTGGAGTTTTACCTTTCCAAAGCTCATATGTAGTTTTATTCATTTTAGGACGAATATAAACTCGATTAATGACATAGCAAGCGGTACTTACGGCTTCGGCCCAAAAATATTTTGGAAGAGAAAATTCATTGAGCATTGACCGACTCATCTCTTGGAGTGTTCGATTTTTCCTTTCGGCTACTCCATTTTGTTGAGGTGTCCTTGGAGCCGAAAAATTATAAGCATATCCTTTGGTTTCACAAAAGACTCGGAATTCACCATCAAATTCTCCACCTCGATCACTTGAATAGACTTAATAGTGTCTTCCTTTTCATTCTCAATAAGTCTACACAACTTAACAAACTCATTAACGGCATGACGCTTTTATTGGTAAGACAAAGAGCCCAAGTATATCTAGAAAAATCATTGACAATAACGAAAGTGTAATGTCTTCCACTAAGACTTACACTACACAATGTCCACATACAAATCAAGGTGAAGCAATTGTAGGGGTTTGGTTATGGAAATTTCATTTTGGGCTTAAAACTACTTTTAACTAATTTGTTCTTTTGACAAGTGTCACATAAGCCAAGATTTTCAAAATTCAATTTGGGTAGTCCTTTCACATGTTGGTTTTTGTAAATATTTTTAAATTCTTATATCCAACATGTCCAAGTCGCCTATGCCATAAACTAGTTAAATCATTATTGGCGACTAAACAAGAAACATTTTGACTAACCAAATCACTTGTACAAATTTTGTAAAGATTGCCTTTTCTATATGCTTCACAAATAATTTCACCATTTTTAAGTATAAGGCATTTTCTTTATTAAAAGAAACATCATAATTTGAATCACAAAGTTGGCTAACACTTATCAAATTAAACTTAAGCCCTTCTACTAAAAGAACATTACTAAGAGAGTGAAAGAAGAGTTACCAATTTCTCCATTTCCAATAATTCTTCCTTTGCCATTGCCGAACATGACCATACCCTCTTCTTGGAGCTTGATGTTGGTAAAAAGTTCTCTCCTTCCGGTCATATGGCGTGAACACCCGCTGTCCACGAGCCATTTTGAATCTTCTATTGTTTTTATAGCCCCTATTACCTACAAAAGAATTATTTTTAGGTACCCTATAGTTTTGGGGTCCATGGGGTTAGTTTTGAGACCTTTGGGTCTCCAAACAAAGCCAAAATTGTTCTTCAATTTACAATTGCTCACATAGTGTCCAATTTTTCCACAATAAAAGCAAATAATATCATGGGCACTATTAGCACGAACAAAAGTAGGACCTTGGTCATTTTTCTTAAAAACACTTTGAAATGGCTTATAGCCAAGTCCCAATTTGGAATGCTCACCTCTTTGTGCATCTAAAATTTTGGTGACTTTATTCGTGCTTATGTTGAAACGATGCACAATATTTTTCAAACATTCAATATCTTTTGTGAGTAATTCCTTTTCGGTTTCAAGAGAGTGAACTCTAGTAAGAGTGAGAGCATGAGCTTTGTCTAGAGATTCATAAGAATTAAATAATTTTTCTTTTTCAACCTTAAGCTCCTTATGCTCCTTTTTCAAATTTTTGTATTTAACTATCAAATTTTGAAATTCATTTTGCAATTCATCAAAATCACATTGCAATTCATCAACTAAAGAGGAAGTAGACGAGTTAGAGCGTACCTCATTATTTTCATCGTCTATGGCCATAAGACCGTGTTCGGTCTCTCCTTCCTCATCGGTTGTTTCGAGTAGTTCATCCCATGTTTTGACCTCCGCATTTAGAGCCTTCTTTTTCGTGAAAGGCTTCTTTTCTTTTGCTCCTCTTCATCGAGCTTTGGGCAATCGGCAATGAAGTACCCGGGTTTTCCGCATTTAAAACAAGCATTATCTCTTGGCTTTCTTGCTTTATTTTTATTCACAAATTTTGCGAATTTTCGAACAAGTGCGGCCATCTCCTCATCATCGTCATTATCATAGTATGCATTATTAGAAGAAGAAGCAAGACCTTTAGGAATAATTTGCATACCCGATTGATTTGTGGATGGTTTGGAGTTTTTCCTCTCCTTGAGATAGACTTCATAGATGAGGAGGTTTCCGATGAGCCTGTCAAAGTTGAGTGTCTCAAGATTTTGTGCCTCCGTGATTGCCGTTACTTTTTCGGACCATGAACCGGGAAGAACATTAAGTACCTTAGTCACCTTATCTTCTTCAGAGATGACTCTACCAAGGGACACAAGTGGATTGACAATGTTGTCAAGCCTTTCTACCATCTTGGAGATGCTTTCACCATCATACATGTTAAAGTTTTCGAAATCTTTAACAAGCATGGTTTTTCTTGCTTGCTTGACCTTCTTAGTTCCTTCATAAATTGTTTCCAATTTTTCCCAAACCTCATGTGCCGACCTTATGCCTCTTATACGATTGTACTCGGTGGCGGTAAGAGAACAATGCAAAATGTTTAAGGCCTTACCGTTTAGAGAAAAAGCCTTCTTGTCGTTTTCATCGAACTCCTTGAATGGCTTTGGAGTCAAGGTGCCATCCTCCAATTTCTTGGTTGGTTGATCAACTCCTTCAACAACTACATTCCAAATGTCAAACCCACACCCTTGTAGGAAGCACTCCATACGGTCTTTCCAAAATGCGTAGTTGTTGGCGTCGAATAGTGGTGGCTTGTTGGTTGAGGCGCCGGTGGTGAGATAAGCTTCATTCGTGCCATGGATCTTTCCTCTTTACTCGGAACGAGCTAGCCAAAGAGTTTGGCTTTTATACCACTTGTAAGTCCAAGTGGCTACAATAATCTAGAGAGGGGGTGAATAGATTATCCCGGTTTTTCAGATTTTGCCCTCTTTTTCGTGAGACTCGAGCAAAAATGAAATGCTAAGTGCGAGAAGTAAATAGCACACGTCGATTTAAAGTAGTTCAACCCACCTAGGGCCTAATCTACTACCACCCCAGTATATCCAGGATGGATTTCAAAAAGAAAAAAAGATTTTATTAATTTACCACAAATTAGTACAACACCTTGAGGATTACCACAACCCTCTTTCACCACCTTGAGGATTACCACAACCCTCTTACAACACTTTTGAAGATTACCACAACCTTCAAACACCTATCACCTAGATCACCCAAATGTATTCTTACCACAAGAATACTCACAAGAATGTCTTGTGTTGAATGATGACCAAAATCAAGATTACAACTCAATAAAGATTGATACAATATGAGTACAAGTGTAATCAAGAATTGAAAGCCTAGACCTCAAATAAGTGCAAGTGAAAGTGCTTAGGCTAATACAACAAGATATATGAAAGTGTTTGCTCAATTGCTCTTTGCTTGTGTGGAGTGTTGTATCTTGTTGCTTGAATGAAGCCTCTATTTATAGGAGAGGACTTGGCTTTCATTTCCGAGACATTGGCTCCTCCTTGGGAGTGATTTGCTTTACAAAAGAAACCATTTAAAATGATCAATATAGCTGTTAGAAATCAATCCCACAAAATAGGGAAATGTTGTCATGCGCAAGCGGATAGTTTCTTTGATAAACATGGGGTTCGACCGATCGCGCAGAGATAAGATTGAAATTGAATTTGCGAATTTTTACAAAGGGGACCGGTCGGAGGGTGCGACCGTCGCCCTTAGTCGTGACCAATTGGACTTGAAGAAATTACGAAACAGAGCTGAACCAAGAGGGGTGCTCCCGGCACCGGCGCCCGGTCGGCCGGTCGCCCCTCATCGTCGCCTACCTGTCGGCCGGTCGCCGCTCCCCTTTTTTTTTTCTTACGTCCCATTTTCTGTTTCAAAACTCAACCAGTGCGGGTTGCCCTATAGTGGAGGCGACCGTCGAGCTGAAACAAATGTGTTGTCCAATTTTTTATCGAAAATAAACTCAAAAAATACTCAAAAAATAGTAAAAACATTTTAAATCGATCGGAAGTATTTAGACAACATTTAGGGACATTGTTTTGGTTTAAAAACTCATTTGAACAAAATCATCAAAATCATGATAAAAACATTTATCTAACAAGGCCTTGGACATCCCTTTCGACGATGTCGGTATGTCTTGGGGTCTTCTCGAGGTGGCATCCATTGGGAGTCTCAACTCCATGGATTGCACTTTCATCGCCAGTGTTAACTCCCGGGCGGTTCCTTCCTCGTGTCCTCTTTTGCGCCATCGCGCGTCATTGGCTGCAGAGGTGGCACCTCACCGAGACAGTCTCAATTGTCGAGCCTCGTTGATGACAACTTCTTTGTGTGATATTCGTGGTTGTTCCTTCTCCACTTCGCCTCCGAGATTCATTGTGGAGTCACCGCAGATCCTCCGACCTTGCTTTGCAGAGAGGGAGTTTCCCCTCAACCGGCACACCACGGTGAGTGACTTGGAATGGGGTCACTCGTCTCCGGACTCTCGGTTGTTCCCATTGAGTATGCGGCCGTTGGGGCGGTGGTAAGACACCTTCATTAGGAGTTGCTCAACCGGGGTCCCCACACTCCCCCGTTTCATCGCCAGTTCCTTAACACCTTCTTCCGAATGAGCTAGGGGAGTGGTGGCGGCAACAATAGTGGCAATATCTTTGCCCACCACTCCCATAGGATCAATCTCCACCGGGATTTGGAGGA
Source organism: Rehmannia glutinosa (assembly GCA_016081115.2). Classification (NCBI taxonomy): domain Eukaryota; kingdom Viridiplantae; phylum Streptophyta; class Magnoliopsida; order Lamiales; family Orobanchaceae; genus Rehmannia; species Rehmannia glutinosa. The sequence continues at coordinate 241,768 of JABTTQ020001735.1, read as the reverse complement.
CTCCTGGTCCTCTCCATCATCCTTTGCTCATGTAGGATTCGGATTCTTGCATTGCTTGCTGCGATTGCAACTCTTTCCGCAACAATAGGGTCCGAGATCTTCTTCACTTTCGATAGGGCGTCAAGGTGAGGATGTGTATGATCGGTGGTGCCAATGAGAGGCGGAGATCTTTGGCCTTCTCACGTGTCTTCGCGTCTCACCGCTCTAGCCCGCTCGCGTTTTCTTTCGAATCTGCGGTATATTGATACAATTATCCTCGTCAAGGGCTTGCGGACCTTTGTGTCAACCTCAAGAAACCTGAGGAGTTCTTTCTCTTGAATGAACTCGGTCTTTCAAACGCACTCTGGATAGGCTCGAACTTCTATTTTCTCCACTCTCGTAGACGATTTTAGATGTCGGATACAATGGAGAGTACATGATTATGTCGTCTTCATCATTCTCTTGACGCCCCTCGTTTCCGGGGATTAAGGGTAGCGACTTGCCGCTCGACATCCTCGATAGCCTCTGTTCGAGACACAACCACTCAATAGGTGATTCGGTTGTCTCGGCCATTCCTTGTTCCTCAGTTGCCTATTCTGCTACAAACTGGGTCTTGAGTTGCCTCTGGATTGGCCTCAGCCCGGACAGACTTGGCATTTCATCAATAACTTCCTGAGGAGACTCTACTTCTCGGCCGAGTCTCGGTATCTTTTCCAAATGAGTGGCGGACTCATTGTCTTCTCTCAAGCTCGAGAGCTTGGAAATCCTTCTTCTTCTTTTTGTTTTCACGAGAGGGACATCGGTTCCACTTCCTCCTATTTCGTTGAAGGTAAATGCCTTCGCGATTGTCTTAGAGGCAAATCGCCTTCCTTGTTGTGGCGATCCTCTTCTTCTTGATCACCGGAGAAGGGATTAACGGTTCCTCTCCATCATGCTGCGGCGGGCGGGAGAGACAGCTGCGAGGGGGTGACTTTCGGCTGCAGGGCGGGAGCGATTTCTTTTTCTTTCTTTGCGGGGGCGTGATCTTCTTAGCAAATTGCGGAGCGACCTTTCTTTTGAGAAGGGGAGACAGGTTGTATCATCGGGGTCAGGGTGATTCCCCCTCACACTCGTGACGCTCTCTTAGCGTAGGCTCTCTTACGTGCGCCAGAGAGGTTTGATCGAAACATCCTCTTATTCACATGGAACGTCTTTCCATGTCGAAGAGATACTCCTTTACTTCCATCATCCGACCAATCACCCGGCCGTATCCCAGGGGAACCTCCAAACGCGTACCATCCTCCTTGAAGGATTTGTTCCCAATATTCTCGCGAGTCTGCGTATACAAACTCGGCCCAATTCACTTTCTTCTCTTCAATGATCGCAGCCATCATGATCAATTTTGCTTTGGACAAGCGGTCAAAGCCGCCAAATTTAATGTCATGCATTTGGCAACAATGTCCAACAATTTGTGGTAGTCCTCTTTCGGTAGCCTCTTATTAGTCATAGACTACTTTCGAGCACGATCGGACTTGGCTACTTCCTTCCAAGCAACGGTAGGTCGACATCGACTTCATAAATTTCCACTCCTTCCATCGGCAATAAGCGGTGTTACGCGATCCTTGGCGTAATGGTGAATGCCTTTCCATGAACAAGAGGATTTGATGCCCTCATCGTGAACCCGGCGTTCACATAGAAGCTGTGCGACCTCTTCTACGTAGGTCATAGGGAACTCCATCGTCAAAAATGGTTTTAATCCAGATTTTTCCGTTTATCGGCAATCTTCTTTACGCAGGTGTCGTTGGACCCTTGTTTAACCATACCATCAAATTCCACAAAAGAGACCCTGTGGATTTGCTTTCCGAGCTTGACAAAATCATGAGTAGATGCCATTTCGAGATGTTTTACCGAACGAAACTTGAAAAAATGAACGAGGATTGATAGGGTTTTGAGAGAAAATTTTGCTTTTGCTTTTGAGAGAGATGAACAGTTTTTGGTAAAGTGAGAGAAAACGAACGAAATGGTTTAAGTATGGTTCATGAAAAGACGTGCGGGAGGTTTTTGAAATTAGATCAAAATCAACGACTTAGATCTTGCACGCCGATTTACATTTAATGTCTCGTATTTAATGCGGCAACATTTATATCCAATCATAAGCTTGGTGTGCGGTTTGTTGCCTGCTGTTCACGTCATAATTATCTTGACGCGTCATTTTTAAAAACATTTCCGCTTAGTAAAACGATTGCGTTTTTGTCATTTTGCTCATAAATGACTCGACACTCCTTAGCCGATTCAATCCTTCTTCTCACTCCTCTCCTCTTCGACTCGGCTATCGGCTAATTCGATCTGGTGACTTTCCGATCTGGTGATTCACTTAGTTTGGATTACGAATTCGACTCTTTTTCCTCTTTTCATGTTTCATCTCTTTTCTTTGAGTCTTCTGAGTGTCAACTCAGCTCAATTAACCCTAACTCATGCTTGAGTTCTTCAAATCTTGACTCACATAATGGTTTTGTGAATATGTCACCAAACCGCTTATCGGTTGAAATATATTCCAAAGTGATGTCCTTCTTTTCAACATGGTGTCTTATGAAGTGATATCGACATCGATATGCTTTGTTCTTGAGTGCAACACAGGATTTTGAGTGATTGCAATTGCACTTGTGTTATCACACATGATTGGAATTTTCTTTTCTTCAACTTCATAGTTTCTCGGTGATGTCTCATCCATAAGACTTGGGCACAACAATTTGCCCGCAGTATGGTGTATTCTGCTTGTGTAGAGGTGGCTATTGAATTTTGCTTTTTGCTAAACCAGAAATTAGCCTATTTCCAAGCATTTGACATGTGCCTCGAGGTGCTCTTCTGTCAACTCTACATCCGGATAGTCGAGTCGAATAACTAATTAGCTTGAATCCACCTTCCTTTGGATACCATAAGCCAACTTCTTGGCTTCCTTTCAAATATCTCAAGATCCTCTTGGCTGCGATCATGTGGCTTTCTTTTGGAGCGATTGAAATCTTGCACATACACCTACTGAAAAGGTGATGTCCGGCCCGCTTCTTTGTGAGATAGAGCAATGATCCATAAGTGCTCGTATCTTGTTTGATCTGAGCTTGCCATCCGCATCCATATCCATTTTGATGATGTATTCATTGGTATGTTCACGAAGACTTCTCTTCCATACCAAATTTCTTCATTAAATCTCGGTGTATTTTGTCGACTTATGAAGGTTCCATCCTTCACTGTTTTTCACTTGGAGTCCAGGAAAAATGTCGACTCTCCCATCATGCTCATTTCGAATTTTCTTTGCATGAGATTTGAAAATTTATCACACAACTCTTTATTTGTGGATCCGAAAATGATGTCATCCACATATATTTGAACAAGCGATGCTCTTCCCATCTTGAATTACAAGAGTGTTCTATCCACTTTTCCTTCTGTGAATCCATTCTCAGTCAAGAATTGTGACAATGTGTCATACCATGCTCTGGGGGCCTGTTTCAATCCATATAGAGCTTTCTTGAGTTTGTATACTTTATCTCCAAGAGTCTTCTGCTCAAATCCTGGAGGTTGTTCAACATACACTTCTTCTTCCAATAAACCATTAAGAAATGAACTCTTTACATCCATTTGATATACAATAAAGTTCTTGTGAGCTGCATAGGCAAGAAACATCCTTATGGCTTCCAATCTTGCCACAGGAGCAAATGTTTCATCAAAATCTATCCCTTCTTCTTGGCAATATCCTTTGGCTACCAATCATGCTTTGTTTCTTACCACAGAACCTTCCTCGTTCATCTTGTTTCTAAACACCCATTTAGTGCCAATAACATTTTGATGGGTAGGTCTTTGAACCAATTCCCACACTTTGTTTCTTTCAAACCGATTCACTCTTCTTGCATGGCTTGAATCCAATGTGTGTCATCCAATGCTTGTGACACATCTTTAGACTCTATTTGTGAGATGAAGCATGTGAACATTGCTTCTTGTTGAGTTACGGATCTCGTTTTGACACCTTCTCTTACATCTCCAATGACTAGTTACGGTGGATGGTCTCTCGGCCCATCTTACATCGGGTTGGAGTATGTTAGGCGGATTTAGTCGTCTTGCTATGTGTGTTGTTTTGATCGCTCTCTCATCATCACTTAGTGCAGATTTTCCAAATGTTTTTGAGACTCATCTATCTCATCTTCATCCGGGTTTATAATTCCAGCTTGACTTCTACATAGGGACTTTTTTGCATGGTTGGTTGATTCGACTTATCGGTGACTCTTCAATGTCTTCTCCATTTATATTTGGCTCATCGAACACCACATGGATGGATTCTTCTCGTAACCATAGTCCTCTTTGTTGAGTACTCTGTAGGCTTTGCTTTTCATTGAGTATCCCAAGAAGATACCTTCATCGACTTTAGCATCAAAAGCCTTTAAATTATCTTTGCCATTGTTATGGATGAAGCATTTGCATCCAAATATTCTAAAATATGCAACATTTGGCTTTCTCCTGTCCCGGATCTCATAGGAGTCTTTGTCACCGTCTGTTTATCATGCATCTATTTTGAGTATAACATGATGTGTTTATTGCTTGACCCAAAATCTTTTAGGTAGCCCCGCTTGCCTAACATGGTTCTTCTTTGCTTCTTTGAGAGTTCTATTTCTTCTTTCGCAACTCCATTTTGTTGTGGAGTCCTTGCTGATAATTCATGACCAATACCATTTTCAATGCGATCTTGAGTGATTATACCATTGACAAATTCGATTCCTCTGTCGGATCTTATTTTGATAATGGTTTGACTCTTCTCATTTTGGATTCTTTTCATCAGCTGTGGTAGTTTCTGCAGAGTTTCTTTCTTCTTACACATGAATATTGTCCATGTATATCTTGAGTAGTCATCTACTACCACCAAGGTGTATTTCTTCCCACTTATGCTAGCTGGTTCAACTGGACCAAATAGATCCATATGTAGCAGGTGCAATATTCTTGTTGAAGATGGACATGTCTTTTCTTTGAATGATGATTTGATTTGCTTTCCCATTTGGCATGCATCACATACACTTTCCTTCTTGTATACTGAGTCTGGAAGTCCTTCTACAAGACTGCTTCTGGCAAGCTTGTTAATTGTTTTGAAATTCAGGTGACTCAGCTTCTTGTGCCACAACCAACTTGATTCGGTTGTGCTCTTTGCTAGTAGACAAGTGCTTGGTGCTGCAGTTGACCAATCTACCATGTACATGTTCTTTTGTCTGCATCCTTGCAACACAACTTCATTGGATTCAGTGTCCTTGATTTGGCATATATCCATGTTGAATCCAACATTGTAGCCTTTGTCACGAGTTGGCTAATACTTAGCGATTGAATTTGAGTCCTTCAACATATGCAACATCTGTGATTTCTAATCCATTTTTCTTGATGGATCCAATGCCTCTTATTCTCTCGAGCTTCATTTCCTCCAAATATTACTTTTGCACCTCGACTTCCTTGAATTTTGATAGATTTTTCTTGTTACTGTCATGTGCCTGGAATGACCACTATCCATGTACCAGGTTCCTTGGCACTCGATTGTTCCTTGAACCCGCAATCAAGGAAATTAGGTTTTAGGTACCCATACTTGTGCAGGTCCTGGGGGAGTTAGTATTGTAAGATGATCCAACCAACCTATAGCCAAATGATTTGACTCTAAGGGGTTGCCATCTATTAGTGCCATAATCATAATTAATTTTGGCAAATTGCTTGGGGTTTTAGGTTCATACGATTGTCTCTTTTGTTTGTATGTCTGTGTATGTGTTTTAGCAATTGCCTTCTTTGGGTAGTTTGATATCTCCGAGTGTAGTGCCTTGGTGCATATGTGTGCTGATGATAGCTCTTGTGCCTTTGAAATGGTCTTTGCTGAGTTCTAGGCCTTTGCCATTTGGGCTTATATTCCACAGATCTTTGCTGATAGTTCACATTATTCCAATCAGCTTGGCTTGGGTAGTTTCTACCATTCCCATCATATATATTTCTTTTATAGAATTTAAGGGGCTTTTGGTAGCTCTGTTTCTTCTTTCTGAGTATTTCTGTTTGGAGTTTGGCTTTGAGGAACTCGGTGGATTTCTTCTCGCTTGTCCTCTCAAAGACACTCAACTCGGCCGTTTTTTCCTTTTCCTTTATAACCAAGGCCAGTTTGCTTGTGATTGTGTTTTGGAATAAATGTGTGTGCACCATTTGGAGTTTTGGGTTTTTGAGATACTTCATTACTTGAAGATCCTTTTTCCAAAAATCACTTTTGGAGCTTGACATAGTACGAGGAATTAAATCTAAGCCTGTCTTATCTCCACATTCTCTTTGACTCATAATAAGGTCATCCAAGGATTTAGATGCCTTAGTGAATGAGGCAATCACATTTTTGAGGTTATTCTCCCTCTTTTCTATAACATTATCTCTCGCTATTAGCTTAGCATTTTCAGCCTTTAGACTTTTATTCTCATCAGCTATTTGACTTAGAGTACTCAGCTCCTTAGTCAGCTGAGAGTTTTGGCTCTTTAGTAGGCTATTTTCCTCATTTAGTAGTGTGTGTGAGGATTTAATGTGTTCAAAGTCTTTCATCATTTTGCCTAATGAATCATAAAGATCAGTGGGTGATGAAGTGTGTGTGTCACAGTCACTATCACTAGAATCTGAGTGTGATGAGTTAGAGTGTACCTCATCTTCTTGGTCAGGTTGGTCTTGTTCCTTGGCCATTAAACAAATCAAAGCTTCTTCTTCAGAGTCACTTGAGTAGTCAGCTTCACTACTCTCTGAATCAGCTGTGTCTTTTGACTTGTCTGTCTCGTGATCTCTGCGCACCAACATGCCTTTTTCTTTTCTTGTCTTCTTTCTCTGAAGACCTTTCTTTCCTCTTCATTCCTGTATTTGTTGACTACAGGATATGGGCAATCAATGGCATAGTGACCTGGTTGTCTGCAGTTCCATCATAGATTTTCAACCTTTTGATCAGCTCATTCCATTCTTGGATTATCAGCCCTTTGATATTCAACTTTTTGATGCTCTGCTCTCTTGGTTGACCTATCTTCCCTTGACTTGGAGGGAGCTGAGTGTCTTCTGGAGGATTCGCCCTTGCCTCTCTTGTAGTTCTTATTGAAGAACTTGTTAAACCTTTTAACCATCAGGGCTATTTCCTCTTGGTCAATGACTTCTTTGACCTCAGCTCTCTTGCCATCCTTAACAATTAGAGCAATTGTTTTGGGCACAACTGCTTGTCTCCTCCTGGTCTTTTCTTCTCACTCAAATTTGTAGGCTTTGAGATCGAGAATAGCTCATGGTTGGATGTCTTGGATAGGTCCACGGAATGTCTCGATGCCATGACCTTCATTTCCCATTCATCCGGGAGACTTCTTACAATCTTCATACACATTTCCTTTTGTGTATATTCTTTTCCAAGTGCGAGATAGCTCGTTGGTAATTTACTGTGAATCGAGCATCCAGTTGATCCAAGGTCTCTCCCCGCGAGCATTTTAAAATTCTCAAATTTACGTATGTGGTGACCGATAGTTTATTTTTCTTGATTTGCTCGAGCCTTCACAAATCAATGTTAGCTTGTCCCATTTCTTTAGCCGTTTTGCATGATTTGACTTTGTTGAACATAGCTTTGTCCAAGGTTTTGTAAAGAATGTCCTTGGCCACATTGTCCAAGTTATATCTTTTCTGTCATCATTTTTCCATTCACTCTTGGTTTTTCAACCATGGGCTGGTCCTGCAGGGAGCAACATCCTCTTCACCTTCACCGCAGCTCTCCTTACTGACTATGTTCACTTTTAAAATTTGCAGAGGCCCATCCTCTATCACTATCCACATCTCATCGTGTAATCTTTGATAGATGAGCTCGCATATGAATTTTCCAATCATCAAATTCTTCAATTGTGTACATAGGGATGCGTGTCAAATTTGCTTCCATGATAATAACTTTGCCGAGTAAAAGAGTTTTGAAAGATTGAGTACTAAAACAAGCTTTGAAAAATTTGGAGATCTAGTTCAAGAACTAGTCTGAAGGCTCAATGAACCAACCGCTCGATACCACTTGTCCCAAGGGGTGTGAGTGTAAGGTTTAGAAGGGGGGGGTTGAATAAACCTTACCAACTTTTCAAATTAGTCCTTTCAAATATACAGAGTTAATACTTCACAACATGTGTCCTTGATGGGACCGACTAAGTTAGTTAATCAAATAGAGTTAGTCACTCAACGGACTGATCAACTGTTGATAGAATAACTCAAATTTTTTGACTAAAGACTTAACTCGACTTGATTTGTTTTCAGCGGAAGACTTAACACCCTTGAACTTGGTTAAGTTTGTTTTAATACTTGGTTTTAGCACTCGATTGATTATCAATTGGATAGCAAATTTATCGTGAGATATAAAAATAAGATGCGAAAATTAAAGTCTTTGAAATGTAAATGACACAATAAGTTTTTATATAGGTTCGAAGATGGGGTAATTCTTCTACTCCTCTCTTCTCCAACTCCTGGAGGAATCCACTAAGTATTGATCAATATACGAGTGGTTAACGCCTAGATACAAGTCTTGATCACACAAAACTGACTTGATCCTTTGGGACTCGATCGGAGATGCCTTGGTCACACAAATGGCTTCTCGTGCGACTCGGCTTTTTTCACCGGGCAAATGCCTTGCTATTACAGCCCACTTGCTTAAGTTCCTTGGATTTGATCATGAAGCCCTCCAAATAGCTTAAGCTTGGTTTGACCTTGAACCTTTCTACAATCCTTCGTGGAATGTAGACCCCTTAATTCTTCAAATGGTTCCTCTTCAACTGATAGAAGTTGTCTTTCCTTCACAGGTGAGTGTTGGATTGATTTCCTTCGTAATATAGGCTTGAGGATTAATCTTGAATGACTTGAGAATATTTTTGGTTACAGTTCAAATATTTGCTTGAATGTTTTTGGTTCAGGTAATCAAGGTTACCTTTTCTCAAATAAACTCCTCAGCCTTTTATAGTGATCTTTCAAAAATCTGCCCGTTGAAGAGATAGGCTTATTTTTTGAAAGTCACTTGTGGTCGTTGGCTTGTCTTATTGCAGTTCTTGGAATTGCCATTTCCTCGTATGAATGATTCTTCAACTTTTCAGTGTTCTGACACAGGTGCAGTGCCTCCCATTGGTTTATTCCTTTTGCACGCTTCTGGAACTGAGGTAGTATGGAAGTATTACTTGTTTAAGTAATTCTCTTGATTTCTGTGCAACGGATCTCTTTCAGTTATCTCGACTTGACTACATTTCCTTGCCTTCACCAGGTGACTTTGAGTCAGCTTCCAATCATGGATGACTCTTTCATCACTTCAACTTGAGACTTGGCTATCTTGAGTTGACTTGATCGATACTTCACTCACCGCATCTCACCGCACCTTCATTCGAGTTCCTATCTTCTCTTCTTTGCCATACTTAGTCGCTCCAAATGAGTCTTCCTTCTAGTCTCCGGTTGTCTTCTTGCATGTTCGGGCATAGCCGACTTAACTCACTCGACCCATTCTATCTATTACAATGCAATTTACAACAAAAATGGGGTGCCAACTTCCTATTCTAAGTTTTACATGGCATTGATCAAAATCTACAAAATAATTTCCCAACAAATATGTTGTTAAATATGAAACAAGATTTTTGTATAATTCCTTTAATAATTGGGAAATTATATCTTTTTTTAAATTGTTACTTTCTTATAGATAAACATGTTCAATAAATAAATACATTTTACATTCACAAAATCTATTATCAACCAAATTTATTGTACTTAAAGAGGGTTTTTAATATAATAATTTATTTTTATATTATTTACCGTACTAAATTGCTAATCTTTGACACCGAATCCTCTCTCTTTAAAAGCCAAAGCCTCGGTTAGTCTAACCCGACTTGCCCTCAAAGAGATTCACTTCAAGTAAGGGAAGTGTGGAATTAAGACATCTTGCCCCCGAGAAATGAAGCTAAGATATTTCGACTTGAATAAGAAATGTATGATTTATAATCAAATTAATTAAATTTATATTTTAATTATTTATTGAAATTCTAAAACATTGCAATCACTAAAAATTATTTTTCTACAAATATAATTTGTGCATCCCCCATCCCGAAAAATACCAAATATGAGAACTAGAATAAAACATAATAAATAGAAAATCCAAATAGTACAATTCAAATATCCACAACTAAATTTAAAAAAAAAAAATTGACTTAATAACATGAATAAATAAAATACATGGTAAAATCGGCAAAAATGAAAAATATCTTCAAAAATAAATCTAATAAAACAATCATTTGTTGTCAAAACTATGTTTTGTTGACTATTATTTCATTAATTAGTGTACTTAGTTCTCCTATTATCTTATATACACGTGTTAACTTTTTATGTATTTACAATATAATGAGCTTTTGCAAAATCTTTGCCACCAATTTACATATACAAACAACATTGGAAAATAATTCTTATCCGAATTTACTACTACAACATTGAAAAAAGTATGTCACCAATTTTCACACTTATTAAAAATCTAGGCATGACTAAAATGAAATAGGCGATATAGGTGCGCCTGTGCGGTTTCTATGAAAAATCACTTTTCAAGATCAAACACAAATTCATAGCCTTGAATGTATTATTTATAATTGTGAAATATATATGATTTGACTTCATCAATAAAAAACAATAAATAATATTTCCTGTCTATTGTTTGATGCTATATCAAAATTATTATAATGCAGGAGATATAATTCGTAGAATTATTAGAAAAATGCACACGTCATAGTACAAAACGGAAGCCTCACAGATATACACCCGTGCATCGCACGGGTAAGACAAGCTTAATTGAGTCCATGTCTCATACTCTTATCATTTTCCTTGATTGTTTTCTTGTTTATGATTGATGATATTTTACACAAGGAAAGAATCGAGGATGTTTGACATTCATTATATGCAGCCAATATATTCCAAATTTGATAGGATTGGTGATATGATTTCCCTCATTGAAGAAATGATCAAGCAAGCACACATCTTATCATGATTACTTATTGATAACTCTTTTCTCCATGCATAATCATTCTTCGGTGAAGAATGTGCAGATCTATAGTATGAATCGACTCAGCCATTCAAAGACGTCTGAAGTTGAAAGTTTACCAATAGTGATGAGTTCTTTAGGAGTCAAACATCCAGGAGGATTAATTGAATACAAGGAGTGGTATTTATTTAAAGTGAAATGTTTAAATTCTGTAAAACCACATTGTATTTGTAATAACCGTTATTTCTTTTTAGTAGATTGTTTTTCTCCTTCTGAGCGTGGTCTCGTGTATTAAGATTGATGAATCTAAGCACATTAAGGATACTTGTGTTATATTTAAGTTCCCGATGTGTGAGCGTATGTGTTACCTAAGTGTTATAATACCTCGCTTAACACCAAATAATCATTTTGCGAAATAGGGATAATTACAAAAAGTACCCACTGTGGTTTGACACGATTACAAAAAAATTGACTAACTTTCAAAATTACAAAAAGTGCCCTTGAGGTTTGATTCAAATAAAATTAAAGGGCAAACTGCAATGATTTTATAAATATGAATGGGGTTTTGAAATTTTTTTTCTTATGAAGGAGTTAAATGTTAGACAAAATAAAACCTCAGGGGTATCTTTTGTAATTTCAAAAGTTAGCTGGATTTTTTTGTAATTAGGTCAAACTTCAAGGGTAATTTTTGTAATTAACCCTATGAAATATTGAGAAATTGAGCAACACATTCACTTTCTACCTTTAAATTGAGAGCTACTAATGATTTTTGGCGAAGTCATCAATTATCGTGGATAAGTCCCCAGCTTAAGGCGTATACTCGAAGGGTAGAGGCCCATTAGTTTTATTTTCTATATCTGTATATATTTATGTGATTTGGTTAGAACAAAAAAGCCAGATATCATTTTTTTGTTTGAAACCTTGTCACACACTTCTATAATTGAACAGATTCGGGCAAGGCTTAAATTGGAAAGTTCTTTTGTAGTGGATAGAATTGGTAGATTTGGAGGTATTTGCGTTATATGGAGGCAGAATAATTTGTGTTCGATTTTAGGCTACTCTCAAAATCATGTTGATATGGAAATAGTTGAAGATCAGAATACAAGATGGGGGTTAACCGACTTTTATGGTTTTCCCGAAAGAAATCGGCGTAAGGAGTCGTGGAATTTGTTGCGTCAACTCCATATTAAAAGTGATTTACCGTGGTGTTGTATTGGTGACTTTAATGATATACTTCATCCTTCTGGATAAAAAGGGCGATGGATCACCCAAACCGCTTTTTAGAGTATTTCAAGAGGTGTGGGCGATTGTAATCGATGGACTTACCCCTCATTGGATATCGGTTTCGTGGGAGGCTAGAAGAGGCACGGAGAATGCAGTCGAAGAAAGACTTGATAGAGCCTTAGTCTCAGCGAGATGGTTATCACTTTTCCCTGAGGTAATTACTAAATTTGTGTGCACCAATTTCAGATCACACACCTCTTCTACTTTGTACAGTGAATAAACTCCAAAAGGTGGTGCATAGGCCGTTTAAATTTGAAAACAAATGATTGGAGGCGCCAGAATTACCTGAGGTGATTAAATCGGGATGGTGTTCGGAACCAGGAATTGGAATTGTTGAAAGGTTACAAAGGTGCTCTGCTCACTTATTCTCTTGGGGATGACAACAAGCTAATATTTTCAAAAAAGAGAAGTCTAAATGCCTTAATGAGATTGAATTGTACAGAGGAAGGGATGACAATATATCTGTTGGTCGGTTTAAAGAGGCGAAGTCAAAATTAAGTGATATACTGCTTCAGGAGGAAAAACATTGGCAACAAAGGGCAAAAATGTTTTGGTTACGAGATGGCGACTTTAATACTCGATTTTTTCATTCCGCAGTATCTTCAAGACGGAAAGCCAATCGAATTCTTAAATTACAAGATAGCGATGGAATTTGGCACGATGACGAACGGAAGATTGGTAACATTGCATTTTCCTACTTCAGGGATTTGTTCTCTAATGACAATAATAACAGGGAGATTGATTTATCTCATGTCCGTCAGAGGGTGGAATCAAGGCATAACGATTTTTTACTATAGCCCTTCACTCGGGAGGAATTTAGGAAGGTGATTTTTGCTATGCACCCTGATAAATCTCCGGGCCCGGATGGCTTTAACCCGGCTTTTTATCAACGGTTTTGGGATCTCATTGGTGAGGAAGTTTACCAGGCAGGGTAAAAGCGTGGTTCGACAGAGTAGAGTTCGGCGAATTAATGGAAACAATTGTTGTCTTGATTCCTAAGTGTCAACAACCCCAATCAATGAAAGATTTAAGGCCTGTCTCTTTGTGTAACATCTTGTATAAGACTTTATCCAAGGTCATAGCGAATACACTTAAATCAATCCTTCCTTCTATTATTTCGGAGGAGCAGTCGGCATTTGTGAAGGGTAGGTCTATTCTGCAGACAATGTTTTAGTCGCTTTTGAGATTAATCATCACATGAAAAGAAAATCAAGAGGCAAGAAAGGGACGGCAACTATGAAGATTGATATCTCAAAAGCTTATTACAGGATTTATTGGGCATACCTTGAAAGAATTCTTATACGGTTGGGTTTTGATTTTAGATGGGTCCAATTGATAATGTTGTGTGTGAAGTCGGATTCATACTCAGTCAAGGTAAATGATTCTTTGGTCGGCCCAATAATTCCTAAGCGAGGGCTAAGACAAGGGGACCCTCTATCCCTTTATTTGTTCATACTTTGTGTCGAGGGTCTTACTTCGATGATACGCCGGGCTGAATTAGATGGACGAATCCATGGGGCGAAAATATATCGTTGCGCTCCCTCAATCTCCCATTTATTATTTGCTGATGATAGTTGTTTATTCTTTGCAGCAAATAAAGATGAAGTAATGTGTATCAAGCATATTCTCCTTCAATACGAAAGGGATTCGGGGCAGGCTATTAATTTTCAGAAGTCGTCTTTATCTTTTAGTTTAAATGTGGAGCCATGTAAACAACAGGAAGTCATTGATATTTTGGGTGTTCAAGGTCAGCAGCAGTCGGGTAAATATCTGGGACTTCCTTCCCTGATTGGTAAACGCAAGACAAAGATTTTTGGCTACTTGGGGAATAATCTATGGTCTCATTAAATCGGGTAAGAGTATACTCATTAAATCAGTTGCACAAGCACTTCCTTCTTATTGTATGAGTGTATTCCTTTTACCCGTCTCTCTGGGGGATGAGCTTCAATGTATGAATAACTCGTTTTGGTGGGGCTCTAGAAAGGATGGCAGGCGTAGTATTAATTGGTTGAGTTGGGACAAACTGTGTGTTTCTAAGAAAGCTGGTGGGCTTGGTTTCAGGGAATTCCATTACTTTAACCTTGCTATGTTGGCTAAGCTTGGTTGGAAAATTTTTTCTAACCCAGATGCTCTAATTAGTCGGATTTACAAAGTTAAATATTTTCCGCAGGGGGACTTTATTAATTCAGAACTTGGAGCTAATCCAAGTTTCACATGGCGGAGCATATGGAGCTCAAGACAACCGATAAATTTAGGGACTCGATGGAGCATTGGTGATGGTAAATCTATCAATGTTTAGAAAGACCAAATGACTTAGGGACTCATCCACTCGGTAAAATACACAAAGAAATCGAAGGCTTAGAAGACATGAAAGTGAATGATCTCTTCTTTCCTTGAACGTTTGAATGGGATATTGGAATCATTGAGGAGTATTTTAATGAACGAGACGCTAACCGCATTTTTTAAAATTCCTCTTTGCGATTCAAGATTCTCGACCAATAATATGGCATTTCTCAAGAACGGGCTCTTACACTGTCAAGTCCGGATATCGTAGGTTGGTTGACACAATTATTGATAAAGAGTTAGGCCATGAAGCCTCATGGGAGTAGATATGGAGGATGCGGATTCCACCTAAGGTAAAAAATTTCTTATGGGGCACTTGTAGAGGTTGTTTACCTCACGAGAACAAATTTGCATCGAAAAGCTATACAAATCCAACAGGCTTGCGCAGTATGTGATTCTCATCTTGAAAATAATTGGCATACCTTTATTGATTGTAAGTTTCTTTGTTGAATGTTGGATGCATCTCATTTGTGGGCTATAGTTAATAAGTTGGTGATGATTGAGAATCATTCACGACTTGGTGTTTAAATTTTTGAAAGAGCTACAATAGGAAATCTCGAGAAAAAAGTGTGCGAGGATTTTGTGGAATATATGGAAACAAATGAATGCTAAATTATGGAGTAATTTCCATCTAAATCCGACAATCGTAAACACGGCTTATAGTCTATTGGATGACTAGAAGAAAGCAAGACTTAAGCGGCAAAGCGACATAATGGAAACTCGAACCGAATGTGAGCTTTGGCATTGTCCTCCACAATCGAATTGGAAATGTAATATGGATGCGACATTTTTTAAGGAGGAGAATAAATATGGGGTTGGTTTAGTGCTTAGAGAGGATGCTGGTAAGTTTATCTCTTGTCGAACAGTGTGTTGGGCGGGCGAAATTGTTGTACTAGAAGCTGAAGGATTGGGTTTGCTTGAAGGTCTTAACTGGATTAGAAGCATTAGACTTTCGAGAGTTGCGCTCGAGTTAGATGCTAAAGGGGTGGTTGATGCAATTGAAGAGCCGGGAGAAGATTGGTCAGAATTTGGAAAAATCATTCGGAATTGTAGAACTATCCTAGTGTCGAAACCAAATTACACGGTTCATTTTATTAGACGACAAGCGAACAAAGCGGCTCATGCCGTAGCTAGAGCTTCTTGTTCTTATGCTAGTCCCTCTACTTGGGTAGAGCCTCCGTCGTTTGTGGTTGCCCACCTAGATAACATTTGTACTTCCCATATTCCTTAATGAAGCTTTATTTCAAAAAAAAAAAAAACTAAATTATCCCCAAGTACTTTATAAGGACAACATTATAAGTATTAAAAAAGCTTTCACTACTTTTAGTTCTAAAGTTTGCTGAATATTGATCAAAATATTGCACAAGTACATGTATATGAATGTATGTGTGGATTCTGACATTGATCAAAGTGTTGAGGAATCTAAAGAACACAATACTTCACCAGGCAATAGCCACATGCAGCTTTACAATTTGGTATGTCGAAAATAGATTTATATAGCAATTAGCAAACTACTCTAATAATTGTACGGAGGGGATGCAAATCATTAAATTGTACGTATATGATATTTACTAATATAAATTTGAGTAACATCATGATCATAAATTTCTAACAAACCAATAATTATTTGTCATTTTTAATAATTTATTTTTGACCGACATAATCGTTTATTTTATTTGCTTAATACGCGATAAAATAGAATAGAACAAATCTCAGACATACGACGGGACGGATCCAGAAATTTTCAACGAGGGGGAACAAAATTAATACGGCAATAAACTACATCAAAATAACTACATCAAAATAATTAATGGGGGCACATGTTACTTTCTTTTAACCTAATTAATATATTTTTCTTAAAAATAAAATTTAATAAAGCTATTAAAAAAGAGAAAAAGCTATAAGAAAAAAGAAACTACGGGGGCACGTGCCCCATAAGCGGGAGTGTGGATTCGTCTCTGCATACGACCCACCATGCTAGATATAAAAGAGGTTTCTCCTCATTATTATTTGTAAGTATTTCACATTAATTAAAATTACACGTGTTGGATTGTTGTCTTTTGTTCTTTAGCATTGAAGAGGCCTCTTTGGGACAACTCCAGGGTCCATCTAACATTCAATGAATTGTCGCAGACAATTTTCAGCTCAAAGAACTACCAAATTCGGAGAAGAAATTGGACTTTATTCAGAATTCCTTTACTTGGAGTGATCTGACGATTTTAAATAGCATTAAATGTACAAGTAGTAGTACAATAAAAAGTGATTCCATGACAACAACTAGCAAATGATTAAATTAATTAAATAATGAAAATTAAGAGAGATTTAGCAGGACCACTCTTCCATTCAATTTGTACATGGATCAAATATGTATAAACCTATGGAAAAGAGATTGTAAAGTTAACAATATGTTCAATCAATGTACTATAAAGAAGCTTTACCCTTATATATTTAATTTAAAGACTGAAAAAATTATATATTATTTCACAATACAATAATTAAGAAGATGAAAGTGATTAGCCACTAAAAAAGTGCTTAAAAGAACTCAAATTCCATTTGTGATTAGCTGTTTAGCATCTACCAGGTAAGTTGGAAAATCGGGAAACAAGGGCTAAGGTTGTCGGGATAAACATGACACCATTAAATTAATTTAATTCCTTAATCTTTGATTTAGAATGAGAAAATCCAAATTAAGCTGAATAAGAAACAACTCACCATCAAAAGCATACACATGAAAAGGGAATCTTTGCAATAAAAAATCATCCATACAAAGAAAGGACCAATTAAATTAATAAATCTGCCAGATCAAGAGAATCTTATCTCCCCCACCATTAGAGGTTGACAAAATGGTTTAGGGCACGTTAAGTGCACAACATACGAAGTGTGTTTTTTTAAATAAATGGAAATATATAAAGAAAAAAGTTCTGATCATAAGTCGATCAGGTAACAAAGCAAAGGAAAAACAATGTTAAACTGCAGAAACATTTTAAATGAAGGGCGTCTATTTCTAGAGGTTTTTCGAATGATACTGTTATTTGTTTTTTTAGCACGTGCTCGGGTATCATCTAGATGGTCTGATGTATCCTCTGGAATGTCGGCCCAGGGTCCTCGAGCCGCAATGGCCATGACATTCATAGTTTCTAAGGAATCACATGAGTGAAAGACAAGCGAACTAGTTGAGGAGTCGCTTAGCTTAGTCTTTAAAGCTTCCAACTTATCTGCATCAACTTGAAAATCAAAGTTAAGAGGATAACTTGATGTTGGAGATGTTGAAGCATGGATTGAAGTCAAAGCCGTTTCATCACTCTCTTTTAGATTCGAATTTGATTCAACAACATGGGAGTAAACCACAATAGCTAGCGGATTACCTTGCGTCGTTGATATTGTGTGATCAATTGTAGGCGTTTCAACACACTTATCTGAAATGAGACCCGTATTACAATCTTTTTCTGTAGAGCCTCAAATGGATTGCGAGTAGAGATGTTTTGTTGAGGGCATGAGTGTGTTAAAAAGTTAAAGATTAAGTTTATTATTGAATCGACTTTCTAGTCATAATTTATTTTAGATTATAACATAATTTAATGTTGAAAAAAAGGGGCCAAAAATCAGTATCGTATTTTTTTAGCACATATCTTGGACGGGATGGGTTGTGGAAGTCGAACCCAGACATCTGATATGGACTTAAGAGTTCTAATCACTCAACTATTATTTGATTCTTAATATTATGTTTTAAATCAAAAAAATTAAAGATGAATTATAAAATTGATGCTCGTCCCTGTCGAGTTCGCGATTTTTGTTGCGCAAAACTAGGTGATTCGCGGGAAGCGAGGACGCTGAATTCACACCGCCAACGCTAGATGCTCCTTCTCGCAACAAAAGATTCCAGTAATTGCTCAATTCGATCCAGTTTGAGAATTTCAAATTGATTTTTATGATTTTAGCCCGCAACTTCTCAACACCCTTCTCTATCGTGTCGACTCGTGATTCCATATTTGTGATGGGCATGGTTTGTAATCCGACAGAAAAAGTTCTGCCAGAATAACATCCGACATGTTGGACCATTTGATAGAGTCAAGGGTGTAGAAGTTCAGAAGAATTAAGCAGTAACGTGAAATAGAGTAACAAGATAGAATTCTCTACGGAATTGCTTCCGTCCCAGCTCAAAGCCGTAAAAACAATTAAGCCAAAAATAATTGTCCTACTATAACTCTAATGCCCTTAGCTACTTAAATAATCTCTCTCCTACCGGCCTCAAGCCCAAATAAAATCTAAACTAAATAACTAAATAAAACCCTAGCTAATAAGTAATTATATCTCAACTAATTATTTAACCTAGCCTACTGAATCAATATAATAAGCCGTAAAACGATCTGAATCAATATCCCCTCTAGTACTCCTCACAACTCATGTAAAAAAAAGAGAGAATATATGATAAAATATTTATATATTTTATTTAATTTAAAAATTGAATGGCAACCAAAACTAGCACTACATGTAACATGATCATTCAGTCTAGAGGAGCTGAATAGAGTACATATTTACCTTTTCTAGGAAAATGCCATGTACCAATAATCCCCATCACTTGCTAATATAGGAACCATAACATATATATATATATATATATATATATATATATATGTGTCTCATTAACTGAATCTTGGCACAATGTTGTAGCTACTAGCTCGACACATAGCCAGCATTTTCCAAATTTATGTACAAATTCATTTTTTTTTAAGATTTAATTTCCATTTCAAGAATGTGGGATTGTGGATAACGTGCATAATTTATTATTTTACACCCGACAGATAATATGAGAAGGTTAAATATGTTTTCCTTAAAACATCATACATCTTTACAAAAGGTAATCTTATCTCTTTGTAAGAAACAATGACGGTGTATTTGTTTGCATGGGACTGTTAATATATATATAAGAATTTTTTTTTCACGATACTTACACTATAAGAAAAAACTAATTTACCTACGGAAAAATTTGTAGGTAAGTATTAAAATAATTATAAAGTATATATAAAATTGTTGTAGGTAGATATTTACCAACAAAATCTACAACTGGTAAATACATACAATTTTTATGTCTATAATTTAAAAATTGTTGATGATTTATCGAAGATATAGTTTCGGAGAAAAACATTATTTTTTATTCTCATCGATATTATATATGTAACTGTTAAATTTACAAAAATAAACCAAAAATATTAATTTGATTACAAAATCATTTCTGTCGATAATTCTGTTAGTAAACTGAATTGTTTTTTGTAGTGTGTAATTCACAAATTTAAGATTTTTTTTGACATAACAAATTTAAGATTATTGATAGTAGTTTTATTATTAATTTTGTTTTAACTCATCATTATATATAGCCAGTTATTTGACAACACAAATTCTTTCACAAGTTATACATGATTTTATTGTAATTAAAACATTTATCATTAATTACTGATAGTGATAATCTAGATACTAACTTTGTTCTATTAAATCTGCGAGAATAATCTGTACTATTTAGAGCAAAATAATAATAACAATTATCACTTACTACATATTTATATAATCAATTAATAATGTTAATACTAATTTTTTTCCTTATATGGAGTGATTGATTTGAACCGAGGGTGTTCAAGTTTAAAAAGCAATAGTTATTTTGATAAAATATGCGGTCCCATAATCCAAAGTTGTTGGGAATTCGGCGTGTGTAAAGGGATAACCTCAAACCCATGTGAGTTTCCTTGGCAATGAAGTTGTCTTTTTCTGAACACTTTTTAATTCCATAAATTTCTCTGTAAATTCAATTATATTTTATCTGTATTAATTAGTTTATCTAAATGTGAATTAATCTATGGTAATTACAATTTTTTAACAACAAGAAATTTGTATTTTTATTATTTAATATGAAACAAACAAGATATAATATCCAGAAGTCAAATGAGAAAAACTCAACCGAACAAGAAAAGAGAGTGAGGCAAACAAAAATCTAAGATACGCAGATACAATAGATTATAAAACATCATATCAAACTCATTGGAGTGTGATTCGTAATTATTTGGATGAGTGACTATTTGCACTTCCAAACAAGGTTTAGACAATCCACACCAGACTTCTTTCTGATATGCAGATCTACCAAAATGAAAAAACTTAGAATAGGGCCCAAAAGAACATATCTATAAGTATCTCGAACACTCCACTCGATAGCTGGGACTGAGGATCCAGCTCGTCTTGACAAATGTCTTATGTACCCGACAAGGCTAGAAGAGGGGGGTTTCGAGTTCTTGACCTAGGCGCGGACCTCGCCTAAGTAATATGGGAGAAATTCGTAGGTCCTGATTTAGTGAGATACTTAGCAAGAGGAGTCAAATCTAGTGAAGTCATGTATGATAAGTTAATGCCCATTACATGTGTCACTCAAGTCATCATCCTCACACATTTTTCTTAGGATCAAGGGATTAGTTGAGAGATTAGTTGAGAAATCCTCTCCATGAATGATTATACCTATGCATAGTAAAACTACATGTATAGGACCCCCTCTTATAAATACTCTCATTTATGATAGAAATATGGTTGAAACATCTATGTATTTAAAGCATTGACGAGGGCATTTAATGCCCGAGCAAAAAAAATACATATTAATCGACTGTTTGTATTATGCAGTTTATTCGCATATTTATTCCTTTTATCTTATTTAATTCCAATACATATATTGTTAATCCACAAAGCCATTTTTTTTTTGTTTGACACGTGGAATCTTCGAATTCGAAATTACAACTATACAATCTCTAATGATAAAATCCTATCTAACAATAATTACACAAATCTCTAAGGATAATATCTTATCTAACCATAATTATACAAATCATTGACTTATTCTAACACTATATTTATAGGAAATCAGAATTTTGTTCCCCTATGAATAACACGATTTTGTAAATTTTTATTTCTTTTATTACGGATAATATAATATGCTTGATTCGTAAAATGTATACATAAAAGTCAAGTGTTTACAAATTACAGATAAGATAAGGGTATCAATAAACCATTCACATTATATCTTTGAATATATTCTGGATTTTCTGACTAAAAGTTACCCACTCTAAAGCTTTACTAAACTAAGAAATTTATTGCAACTCTTGTAAACAGGTTAATTCAGGTTAATTTCTCTCAACAGTTATCGATTATAACAATAGGGAGGGGACCAATTTTGACTAAAGTAACAAAAAAAATTTAAAGAAAAAGGTTCTATACTTTTCCCCCTTGATTAAATTTGATTGTTTATACTCCATCTCTATTCACAATAAGTGTAATTTTTGCCGATGAATAATTTCAAAAGGAGTGATATTTTTGACATTTTAAAGATTGAATACATGTTTTATTCCAAATTATCCTTTTTACCTATCAAGCATGCAATAAATGTATTTATTATGTAACATTTTCCAACAACGTTAATTAAGGGTGTATTGGGTATTTTAACATGTTTCTTAATATATGTGCGACATATATTGTGAACTGGAGGAGTATTAATTTCTAACCAACATGGGAATCAGATAGTAGTCGAGTGGTTAAAACTCTTAGGTGACAAAGATATGGGAGTTCAATTCTCATATCATTGTCACAATGACATAACCAGGGGACCAACCTGGGCCCCGATCCCCCTATTTTTTTCGCAAAAAAATTAGTGAGAAATTTTTCAAAAAAAAAAAAAATTTTAGTTAGAATTTATATTTTTTTTTTTTTTCTATCCTAGGTTCAATCTACTTTCGTGTCAACCCACCCCATTAATGTGTCCCGGCTCTGCCTGTTCCTCCCCTACTAGGATTTGCAGTAAAATAAAAAGTAAAAACTTATAACCAACGTAGATTTTTTTTTCGGATTAAGCAATTTATGTTATATTTCACATTATAAAATTGATAAATGTACAAAATAAGTTTGGTTCACTTGAACAAATATCTTTTCGAGGACAGACAAAAGTGGTTGTGCTTTCATGTCTAATCCTCTTGTGGATGGTCAAATCCACATCCACGTAGTTCCACTTTTCTCTCACTCAATTTTGAAGTAATCCACATATTAATTAAGAAACTCTCATTTTAAATTTATTAAAAATTTAAATCTAGAGTAATTAAATAAAAAATTTACTTACACAATTAGGAGGAGTAGATTTTATACTATTAGGTTTAATTCAAATAATATATTACAAAAATAATGTTCTCATAATTCAAGAGATTTCTTGAACATTCAAAATAAAACAATCAGAATATTTAATTTGGAACAAAATAAATAATTGAATATTCGTGGATAAAGGGGTAGAAAGACAGAGAGTGACTACTCACTCATCCCACTCATCGGACAGAACAAAACAAGAAACGAAATAATTTATTTTTTTAATTTTTTCCTTTTGAAAAATTGACATACTGAAAAATTGCTTCAATATACAAAGTGCGCAAGAAATTATAAACATGGGACAATTTATTGAGTTGAGCTCCAAAATCGAATAATAAAAAGTTCAAACTTAGTTTGTTATTTCTAACAAGTCATTTCAATGAACTCTTAGTGAGTGACTTAAAACCGTCTTGATTTATTTTTAATATAATAATTTATTTAATTTATAAAGATACACGCATGTGGACCGGATGTCGGCTTCTGTTCTCAAATGAGACTTCGTCTATTACATTGTACGATGAAAGTTACATGTATAATAATAATAATAATAATAATAATAATTTAAATTTTAAGTATAAATCAAGTATAAATTATGAAATTTTGATATACTAACTTTTATACATATTATAATTATCCGTGCGTTGAAATAAGAGATGAAACACCAAAAGAAAATCGCATCCGGGATGTGGGCAGGTGGGCCAGCATTCAATATAAAATAGCCACGTATACTGTTTAAAATAGGTGCTAGCCAATCAATTAGAAGCAACTAAAAAAGGGCGGATTGGAAATAAGGAATATGCCAACCTTAATTGGGTAATTTCTTTTTTTGAAAGGATTGGGGTGAAATCACACCACATATAATCCCACAGCCATTAATAAATAGAAAATATTAGGAGGTGAGTTGCTCTTGTCCAAATGCCAATAGTGCATATTGTTTTAATCAACAGCATACTGATTATAGTTGGCAAAATAGGACCGATCCGATGGACCGATCTGGTCTTTTCGCATATAGCTAGGATTGGATTGGATTTTACTTTTGGAAGCCTGAAAAGGACCGAGCCAAATTATATCTGGCCCAAATGGTTTGAAGCCTGACAAGTCCGGCAAAAATACACTAGTTGGGTTCGGTCCCACCACAAGAAATGCAGCTCGATAGGACTTCGATTAGGTCCGGCCTGAACCCAACCCATTGTCATCTCTAATATTGATATTTGTGAAAATGTTCTACAAAGCCATACACTATACTTATTGTGTGACATAAAAAGGGGAAAAAAACCTATTGGCATAAATTTTCCTCAACGCATAACTATATTGAAAATTTTGTAACTATTATTTTAAAACATGTGTAATTTAAAATATTTTTATAACCTTCCTTCAATAGTGGACTAATTGTTTAGATAGAGTTCACATAAATATAGACCCTCTTACTCATAAATGTTTTGCCCAATCCGGAAAGCCAAATTCAAGCAGCTTTCCTTTTGGTCCTACGTACACATTCTCGTTTAATGCAATTGTCAAAAATTTGGGAATAAACAGAAACATGTTTGGATTTCTTGTCGGGCATTTGGTTATATATACCCACTTTCTTTATCGATAAATCTTAAAACCTCTACTCCACTTAAATTCATGCTTCTTTTTTATTTTATTTTTAGATGATGCTTCTTTTATTTAAGGGTTGATTACAAAACGTACAATTGAAGTTTGACCTAATTATAAAAAATCCTTGCTAATTTTTATAATTACAAAAGATATCCTGAGGTTTTATTTTGTCTAATATTTAAACTCTTTATAAGTAAATATTTCAAAATCCTCCTTCATATTTATAAAAATATTGTAGTTTACTGACTTTACTTCTTAATTTTAACAATGAATAAAACTTCTGTTGTGCTTTTTGTAATTTTAAAAGTTAGTTGGATTTTTTTGTAATTAGGTCAAACCTCAGGGGTACTTTTTGTAATTATTTATTTATTTAATTACTTGTTACTTACTTGCAAGTTCAATTACTATGTTCGAGACCGTATCAAGTTGAAAGTAAAAGAAAACGTTTCATGGGTAGAAATATAGAAATATGTTTACTATAATCTAATAATAGATGTTAATTTATACAATAATTTTTGTTGAGGAAAAGTAAAGAGTAAGTCTACGTCCGTGACATGAATGAGTAAGTCTACGTCCGTGACATGAATGATTTATGTTTTTGTTTAATAATTTTTTTTGGTATTTGATTCCGAACTTTCGAATCGAGTTCAAAATATTTAATCATTCACTGAACCGAAATATTTCAGTTACAGACTGAATTAACCGAATCAATTTGGTTAACCGAATTCGGTAAAAACCCATGTTCTTAATTATAAGTTGTTGAAGTGTTTGGATAAATAAGATGGTGTAGCTTTTAAGATGTTAGTAACGATAATCTTGTAATTTAAATAGTCAAAATTAAAAGAGGTTGTTGAAATAAGATCTTATTTTGAAAAAAAGTTGAGATTCCGCACCTTTTTAAAATCCAGTTTATAAGCTTCTAACATCTTATTTTATGAACTTATAATTTTTTTTTGTTTAAAAAAAATACCAAATAAATTTAAACTTCTTATAGGTGCAGGCAAACGCCCTAGCTCTTAAGTTTATAAGGCGGATCCTATAAAACACAAAAATAAATATTTTTTTATGAGTTTGAGTTTGAGTTTGAATTGTAATTCTATTTACATACGTAACTGTCTTGCGAGCCGTGCCCATGAGGGACCAAAGGTGCCCCCTGGATTTTAAAAAAGTATATATATATATATATATAATTTCACTTCATATCTTTAATAAAAAAAAAAAAAAAAAAAAACATAATAACCAAGCCGGATCTCTAGTTGAGAGATTAATTAACCCCAAATCACTAACAACCCTTCACCCCATTCCTAATCCCTTCACTTCACGGCCAGCGGCGGAAGAAAGAAAACCCTAATCGTTGGTGAAGAAAATTGCACCAATTCGTGAAATTGAACTAGGTCAAAAAGGAGGGGTGGATTCAACTCAACCACTAGGTTTGTATTAAGTCTAACTCTTTTACCTTATTGTCATTAGATTTAAATTGAATGAGAATAAATTATACTTTGGGTTTATGTCATCAAAGTGTATATATATTAATTAATTTTGTAGGGCTTGATTTTATTCTCTATTATTTAATTTCTTTGTTGTATCGTTGATTATTATATGAATTATTAGGGCAAACTTTTAGTAATTTATTATAATTTGTGGTTCATGTATAATTGTTTGCTTAAGCTATATTAATTTTTGATTTTTTTCCGTATTTTCTTAGATAATGGAACGATTCTTTAAAAGAGTATCACCTATTATCGATGAATCATCATCATCGATCGCATGCACATGCAATTGTTCAACCTCAAGCACCAACAAGTCAAGATAAAATATTATCAAGTCAAGATGCTCTTGAGATTAATTTGCAAAATCTTCCAAGTGATCATGGACTACGACTAACATAATGAGCTATCCATCCGACTTAATTGAACAGGTGCGTAGAGCTTACTTATTAAAAGGTCCATGTCAGCCACGTGAACATAATTTTCCTCAAAAAAAAAAGATGGGGAATCAAAAACGTAAATTTGTTACATCGTGGTTTGATGAATTCAAGGATTGGTTAGAGTATAGCATTACAAAAGATGCAGCATTTTGCTTATATTGTTATCTTTTTCCTACGGGGCATAGTGAAAGGTATTCATTCTTTGTTCTCTACCTATGGCTTGAGCATTAATAGTTTGAGAGGTCAAGGTTATGATGGAGCCATCAATATGAGAGGTGAATTCGATGGATTAAAAAGTCTGATACTAAAGAAAAATCCTACTGCTTATTATGTCCATTGTTTTGCTCATCAACTCCAGCTTACACTTGTTTCTGTTGCTAAAAAGCATATATCAATTGGTTCTTTTTTCAATACTGTTACGCATTTATGCAATGTTGTTGGAGGTTCTTGTAAGCGTGGAGATATGCTTCGAGAAAAGCAAATGGAGAAAGTCATTGAAGGAATTGCAAATGGTGAGGTCAAAACAGGAAGAAGATTAAATCAATAAATGGCATTAAAGCGACCAGGAGATACCCGATGGAGTTCACATTATGGTACTCTCATTAACTTGACACATTTATTTGCTTCTGTTGTTGATGTTCTTGAATATGTTGGGGATAATGGTAATGATGATACACAAAGAGCAGAAGCCATTGATTTGCTAGAGATTGTGAATCGGTTTGAGTTTGTATTTGTCATACATCTCATGAGAAAAAAATTGGGAATCACACATGAATTGTCTCAAGTTCTACAAATAAAGGATCAAGATATTGTTAATGCAATGAGTCTTGTTAAAGTCAAAAACTCGTTTGCTAGCAATGAGAGATAGTGGTTGGTAGGATTTATTAGTTGAAGTTTCCAAGTTTTGTGACATATATGAGATAGTTGTGCTGAATATGGAAGATGTATATGCACCTCGAGAAAGATCAAGGCGTAGAGTTGAAAGGATGACTAATATTCATCATTATCGAGTTGAGCTATTTTATTCTGTGATTGACTTGCAAGCTCAGGAACTAAATCATCGTTTTGATGAAGTGAACACATAATTGCTTTTATTTATGGTATGTTTTGATCCAAACGATTCATTTTCTGCATTTGACAAAGAGAAGCTACTTAACCTTGCAAAATTTTATCCAGCTGAATTTTCTGGAGTTACTCTATATGAACTTGAAAGTCAACTTAAGGAATAGTGTCAAGCATCGACACCTTCCTTTCTTGGCATCTCACATTATTTGGCAGGTGGAGCGGTATCTCTGGATTCGTGTTTCAGGTCAGCGTTTGAGCCCCTCGGATTGGTCTGGATACTTTCCTACAGTGAGTTTTTTGCAGGGGAGTGATCCACCACAGGTTCCACGCAGGCCGAGGATGGTGATTTGGCGAACACCTCAGTCTCCTTAGATCAAGCTGAACACGGATGGTTTGTTTGATCAAGACACATTGATAGCTGGTAGCGAGGGATTGATACGAGATCATTCGGCGGACTCATGTCATGTGGCGTTTCATAGTTCATTCCAAAGTGTGTCTAGCTTTCATGCCGAGCTACTAGCATCGAGATAGGGGATCGCAAAGATGCCCGACGATTTTCATTGCGATTTAGATCGAGTTGGGCGCAAGGCGGTGGTCACCACGATCACATCCGGTTGCGCTTTCGCTCTTGGCGGAGTTCAACATACACCGATTCGCATTCGAACATGCCGAGGACCTTCGATTCGATTTCCCACATACACAGAGAGGGGAATCGACCAACAGATCATCTAGCGGAGGTGGGAGCTGCTGCCCTTGGCAGTCATATTGTTTATGAGGGCACGACTTCTCACCACCTTCTAGCGCTCATTCAGATGGATCAGCTGGGATATCCGAGCTTCAGATTTTGATTGCGCATTAGTTCTCCTTGTATTTTTTAGATATCTCATTATGATAGTCTGTATAGATGTCGTAGTGATAGGTTTCTTGTTTTTTGATTTTCTCCCCCCGTGAAGGGACATTTGTATGATACTTTGATTATTTGATCTACAGTTAGGGGATCACGCCTCAATCCCCCACCCCCCAGGGTGTTATTTTGCTTAAAAAAAAACTTGAAAGTCAACTTGAAAACATTATTTTTTTATGTTCGTTTAGATGAAAGCTTCTCTAAAGTAGCAGGTATAGGAGGTCTTGCTCAGAAGATGGTTGTTACAAGAAAACATATAATTTTTCCATTGGTTTATTTGTTGGTTAAGTTGTCATTGATCTTACTAGTTGCCACTGCCACGATGGAAAAAACATTTTTGACAATGAATTCATCAAGAGTTCATTACGCAATCGAATGGGAGATGGGCTATTGAATGATTGTTTGGTAACATACATTAAAAATTATATCTTTCGAAATATTAGCAATAAAGTTATTATGCAATGATTTCAGAATATGAAGAATAGAAGAGAAATGTTACGATATATTAATGTACTTGTATTTGTTATTTATTTTTGAATATTAAAATGTAATTGAATTTATACATTGACTTTATCAATATTAGCGATTATTTATAGTGTTAATTTTAGAGCTGATGTATTGTATTTTATTTTTATACTAATGTTAGTTGGGCCTCCCTACCTAGAATTTCTGGCTTCATCACTGCCCATGATATCGTCTTTTAGAAATGTTTGCCAACTCCAAAACCTCTTAATTACGAACGGTAACTTTGAACCAAATGTATGCATATTGCAATAGCATGTCTCATCTTTTTTTTTTTTTTTATGACGGGGAACCCGCACCGCTACTTCTTTGAGTGCGACTGGATAAACCCTGCCAGACGTCTTAGCCTGCAAACTACGCCAACCAGGTAAACCACACTAGGCAAGCCCTGTGTGAGACAGGCTCAACCAAGAAAGTGTTAGTAGGGGAATCGAACTCGTGATCTTTCACCCCGTCTTTCCTACTCCACCATCTTGGCAACCTTGCATGTCTCATCTTGATTCTAATTAATGTTTCATTAATTTGATAATGCACAAGAGTATCTCCAAAAGTCTACACCATTGGAGATGCTCTAAAGTCTAAATCCATCTTCTAACAAATGATTTGTCAGTTGTAATGAGTACTTAAACCCGGATTAGGTTAGTTAAACTCACAAAACTTTATCCAAAATGTCACACTCGGAAAACGTACAAAGCCAATAGTATGACAAGTTTATCACATGCTTCCATGATACAAACACAGGTTTCGTACAATTTGTTTCGTTGTCATCCATTTAACCAATGAAGTCTCAAATTAATGGGCCTTGTTTGTTGGTGTGTGGTATCATTTTTTTATTTTTTTATACCGAGTTCCGTATTCACACATGACTAGTTATCGGGGAAACAACTCAGCCCCATTGAGTCGTCCATTAAGTGATTGCTCCATGTCGGATTCTCCTCTATGCAGAGGCAGATTCCCACCGAGTTTCGGCCCCCCACACTACCGCTTGAAGCAATCAATATTAATTGTTCCACCATTGTGCCGGAGGCTCGAATCGCGGATCTCTCCAAAGAGAAGTCAAGAGTTACATCACCTTGACCACCGTGTCAAGGATCATGGGATTGGTACCATTTATTATACCTTATATATGATCATCGACACTAAAATAAAACATATATAATTTTTAGTGTCTTGAAATATTTTGCGAAAATATTTTTAAAAAGGCGTGCCTCTTTTTTTAAATAAATAAATAAAACACTAAATAAAAAATTATGTGTTTGGATGAATATATAGTTCATAAAATTTGGATCAATTGAACTTCCATGCCGTGACATGACATTTTGGCTTCAAATAACATGCATGTTTATGTGAATTGTTTTCAAATAACACATAATATGGTGATAAATAATTGTGTATGTTTGAATTCTCAAGAAAATATTATATACTTAATATGCATTTGTAATGCAAAATTTATAGATGAGATATAATATGAAATCACACAAGATCAAATTTAACGTTAAAATAGAGTCAAATTTTTATGGAAACACTACAAAATAACTTCCTGTTTATCGATATAAATGATTTTATCACTAAATTCTTACAGTTACCTACATATCATATATACCGACATAATAAAAATTATTATTTTCACCCAAAATATACCGATCAATTATCAATAAATCACCAAGAATTTTCAAATTTACATACATAAATATTATAGGTCCTATATAAATAGTTTTAGATTTTGTTAGTAAATATTTACCTAAAACAATTTTACTATATTTTACAGTTCTTAATATTTAGCCACGTGTTTTTCTGTAAGTAAATTAGTTTTTTTGCTGTAGTGAAATATTATATAAGACAATTTCAAAATTGACTGAAAAATTAATATTACGATAAAATGTATCCAAACATATTCCAAATATTTGGATCACACAACAAATTAATGGTACTGGCACCCCATTCATTGGATCAGTTTCGCCAAATCAATACATGCCCTAATCCAATCTCAATTTCCCAATTTGTCA
Source organism: Rehmannia glutinosa (assembly GCA_016081115.2). Classification (NCBI taxonomy): domain Eukaryota; kingdom Viridiplantae; phylum Streptophyta; class Magnoliopsida; order Lamiales; family Orobanchaceae; genus Rehmannia; species Rehmannia glutinosa. The sequence continues at coordinate 210,965 of JABTTQ020001735.1, read as the reverse complement.
ATACCTAATCAAATTGGCTTTTCCAACAAATATATACTATATCTAAAAATTGTATCTTAATTCTTAATTCATCACAATGGCATTCTCGAAATTCCCGGCAAGACCAAGACCACTTCCAATTACCCACCTTTATAAATAAACTCACCCATTTACTCAACTCCTAAATCCTGCTAAGCCAAACAACTCATTTTCTTCCTTAATCCATAGTCCAATTTCATTGGACAGTACAATCAATCCAATCCCTGTCACAGATAATATACACCACATCCAAACATAAAAAAATAAAAACAAAGTTCAAAACATGAACCTAGAATTTTATGATGATCTCATTTCTCAGACGTACTATCCGATCGGGACAATCAGCCAGTTTTCAAATGCAGAACAAGGTCAGAAATTTATTACAGCATAACTGAAAATTTTGAAAGTATTACGTTCATGCATTTGAATCATTTATTTTTTGGGTATAATTACAAAAACTAGGTTCAGGTTAATTACAAAAAAACTCAGAGATTTTTGAAAATTACAAAAAACCCCTTAAAGTTTGATTTTGTGTTAAATGGAATATTCTTACAAATGTTGACATATTTTGTTTATGGAAGAGATAAAGTGCACTACAGTATCAAATTTCAAGGGATTGTTTTGTAATTTTCAAATGCTTATGTATTGTTTTGTAACTAATCTAAACCTCAATGACAGTTTTTGTAATTATCTCTTTTTCTTAACAAACATGACGGTTTTTATGTGAAAAATATGACTTAAAAAATTACAAATAAACTACGGCTGGGGTGTGGGTTTATTATAAAAAAAACCCAAAAATATTTGAAAATTACATAAAAAAAACCCTTGAAGTTTTATTTTGTATTAAAGGGGATAAATGTAATGTTTTTACAAAGATATATTTTTACTTATGAAAAGGATAAAGTGTAATATATTATCAAATCTCATGAGTAGTTTTGTAATTAACCCAAACCTAAGGGTAGTTTTTGTAATTACACCCCCCCTTTTTTTATAAACAAAAATGATGGTTTTTATGTAAAAAATATGACTACAAAAAAACTATCCCTTAGATTTGGGTTAATTACAGAAAAAAAAATTGAAATTTATAAAAGAAAATCTCATTAAGATTTAATTTTGTATTAAATGTAATAGTTTTACAAATGTAGATGTGTTTTTTGGGTAAAGTGTAATACAATATCAAATCCTAAGGATTTTTTTTTTTGTGATTTTAAAAACTTGTGGATTTTTTTGTAATTAACCCAACCTCAAGAGTCAAGGTAGTTTTTGTAATCCCCATTTTTAACGAAATTGATGGTTTTCATGTAAATATACAGGGGCGGCGGCGAATATGAAACCACGGCGGAGACGTAAGAAGAACAACGGCGGCGGTGGCTGCGATGGGGAGATGAGGAAGAGGAAACTAAGCGAAGAGCAGGTGAGTATGCTGGAGCGGAGTTTCGGGAATGAGCAGAAACTGGAGTCGGAGAGGAAGGACAGGCTGGCGGCGGAGATAGGGCTGGACCCACGCCAGGTGGCGGTGTGGTTCCAGAACCGCCGGGCCCGGTGGCGGAGCAAGAAGCTTGAGGAGGAGTATTCCAAGCTCAGGTCTGAGCATGAAACAACCGTTGTTGAAAAATGCCGCATTGAGACTGAGGTTTGTGTATTTTACATTTCTCTCTCTCTCTCTCTCACACACACACCCAATAGTGTGTGTGTGGTTAATTATTAATGTTTGTGATTTTATACCATTGTTCTGATTTCAACTCCTGATAATAGGGATCGAGATTTTCTATTCCATATCCCTATTCATTTAATCGGATGAATGACATGTGTACAAGACGATGTCATAATTGTACACGTTATTCATCCAATATATGGAATATAGGGTGGAAGAGGGAAAGTGAATAGGAGATCTCATCCCCGATGACAGTCATAAGGGGATGAGATTTGTTCCACTTTCCCAATTTCACTCCTTATTCCATATATTAGATGAAAGACACATGTACAATTGTGACATTATATTATACACATATCATTCACTACTTTCCCAATTTTACAATGCATATTAATTTGTTTTGAGAAATTTTGGTGCTCAAGTATCATCTAATTTTTATTATTTTCCCTTTTAAAAAATTTTAAATTATAGTTTATATGATACTTTCTTTAGTTTTCCATCTTATCATTCCAATTTCGTGGGCCGACCAACCCTACTTTTGCTGCCTGGCTACGCCATTGAATTCATGCACCAACTAAGTTTGCTTCTTTTCTCCTTTCTAGTAACTTAAAGAAACTCTACTAAATTTGTCTATCGATCTAGGGTTGTTAAAAAAAAAATGAAAACAAAAATGAAAACAAAAAACACAAGAAACAAATTAATAGAAGACAAGTGATATTTAGATGCATGCACTTGGTTGGGGTTCAAAAAGAGCCATGTCCCTTAAATGAATGACAACCAGTGGATGACAAGAAGCTAGTTTGAGTGTGCCACTCCAAAACAGTGCAAAAATGTACTAAATATGTTCTTTTTCCGTACACATGACTTGTTTTTAAGGTGGATTATATTGCGGCCTTGGTGGAGCAGCACATGCATACATTCTTGTTCTTGTAATAATGTCACGTGTCTATCTTACAAAATCCTAAAAATATTTACATGAAAAAATATGAACAAAAAAACATACACACTCGAGTACATATTAATTGTTGGAATGTTCTTGTTAAATTTGTGTGTAACTTATTGTATATGATTAGAGTGTTTCATCACCGATATTTCATTCATCGAGTAAATGTCACATATAAAAAGATGATATTATTATACTTATGACATTCATCCGACTATGATTGTATATTTATGTTAAAATTTTCACTATTATATTTGTTATATAAAGATAAATTGTACATTTAGTTGACAACTTATATATCACTAATGTCGTTGCGATTCTTTGAAAGTCAAGGAACAACTCGATGAAGCGAGAAAGGAAATACAAAGGCTTTGGAGCATTCGGATGGATTTAGGAGCAATAATCCAAATAGTCATTCATCGTTGTCAATGCAAACTATCAACTGTTTTTCTTGGGGATTTTGGGATTAGGGAATTGGAAAATGTGTTTTATAACAATTACGATTATGTGGATGGTTTGGAATGGGATATCTACTCGATGTAGTTAAATTAGTTGTTTGGGGTATTAATTCCGTATGTAGATAGTAATTAGTGTAAATTATATTTTCTCCTTTGATTTCTGGTTAATTAGGTGTTTATTTTCAACTGTTTAGTAGTGTTTGTGAGTAATTAAGGTTGTAAGTAAATTGTTATATGTTATAGCTTGCTTTCTGACAAATTAATGATATACATTAGGTTGTCTTATTTCGTGTCTCTCAATTAAATATTCTTTTATAATATTGTATCATTTTATCCTTCCATATTTGTAATTGTCTTATTTTTGAGTTTTGACCCTGTATAATTAATCTTATTATGTCTCACTTTACCCCTTTAATGTATGTCTCGGACTCTCGCGTCTTACCTTACCCATTTGTATAACCTATTGTTTTTTTATGACACATTAAAAATTTAAAATGTTAACATAAATTTGAATGTATGTTCTAATATTTTTTTAAGTCGCTTAACATTAAATATATTTAATATTTTTTTGTACCTAAGTTTTAATTAATACTTAATTTTTAATTTAATATAATACCTTTTTAATTACTATAAAGTATCATAGTTTTATTAATTTTGTACAATTTACTAATAAATACTTTCTCATCATAAGTGTACTAATGTATTATTTAATGAAATACGTAAAAAGTTAGTAATAATTCTTTTATATTTATGGAATTTCTCAGAAGGATTTTCCAATGGCTTTGGATTCTAGAAGGAAATCCATGGGCTGCTGAGTTGGGTTGATGTTTCGATTCTGGGCCAAGCTCTAAACAGAGAAAGACACACTGAGCCCAAAGCTAACTTTGTACATATTCATGTCGGCAAGTGTGTGATATGAATTATATCATTTCCCTTCATATTTCTCTACCCAAATGTCCCATACCCTTTTTGAAACTTCTCAATATTGAAAATATCCCATTGAAAACAACCTCTTAATTAAAATAATAAGAAGAGAACTAACTTTTTAGTCTCACTAGTACTAGGAGAATGAATCCGCTATATTTAGTTTGTGTGAATTTATTATGGAATTGGAGAGAGAAATACAGAAATGCATTCACCATGCAGAAGAAATTAATGATAAGTAGAACTATCAAAATCAGCTCGCCATAGTGAAAAGGTCGGGTTGGGTTTCCATTTTAAAGATCCAAAATGAATCGGGCCAATTTGTCCCGATCCATTTAGTTCCAACACCTGGATCAACCTAGTTGGCCCGAACATTTTACTAATTTTTTCATGGGCTGGACTAGGCCACAAAATAGTGGCGCGATCAATGTTTGATACTGTCCGTCCCCATTTTTTGTTTTGGTCCGATAGCTCTATACGATCCATTTGACAACTCTAATGGTAGGTAAATGTTGAGGGTCTATATCACTATTACTACTGATTTCAATATTTATAATAGAAATATCCCACAATTAGTATTTTCTCCAACAATCATTTAAAAACTTTACATTGTAATTGAATTTAGAGGAGGTCTAATAATGTGACAGGCGCCTCACTGGATTTAAGTTCATTTGACGGATCCTACAAAACACAAAAATATGGGTCTTTTTTATGGATTTAGGTTTGATTGAATTTATTTATATATGGGATCCGTCTCTTGGATAATTCTACAGGAGGCACTGCCTATAAGTTTTTTGCTTGAATTTAACTTTTAAAGTATAGGACAAAAGAGTAGTAAACTATTGATGAATTAAATGGTTGGTTGGGGAAGCAAATAGCAAAAAAATTAAATAAAGTTATCCATGAGTCACCAAAAACACTTGGTTGCCTCGTCATGCCTATCCACTCACTTTCCGCCAGTTGGATTCCTCTTTCTTCCTCACGTGTCACCCTCCAAAACCCTACCCACCCCCACCCCCACCCCCACACACCACTACCCCCTTCGGCAACTCTGCAACTCCATCATCAAAGTTAGTTACATTACCAGAGAGGGGACAGATAAACCTCAATAGTAATTTAACCTGTATTTTTTTTCCTCTGTCAATTTTCCTTTTAATTTCAGCTGTTCTTGCGGACGAGGGTATAGAATAGTGCGTTTGGGATTTTTTGTTTATACAAATTGTGAAGCTAAAACCTGAAATTTTTGCAACCGTTGGATCTCAGGGAAAGTGTGTGTGTGTGTGTGTGCGTGGATATTTATAGTATTGAGAGAAAGCAACGACTGTAACCAAACTTGGACTCCTGTTGCTCCACCTCACTCGCTCTTTCATACCAGGTCAGTCCCCTTTCTCTTTCTCTCTCTTGTTATTTTTATCTGTTTTTTTTTTTTTCCTTCCTTCTAATATGTTTGCACAAGACAATACGCGACCTTGGACGCTATGCTCTCAATTTTCTCGTTTACCTTTAGCTTGTTTTCGTGGGTAAATTAGGATTTGTAATTATGGTTTTGCTTTTGTTGGGTGGGAATTTGGTACCTGGATTTCAGATTCTTTTGATATTTGAATACTTTCTAGGTGTTTAAATGAGAGAATCAATCGGTTGTAAGGTATAATTGGATGCCTATTGGTCCGAAATCATGGACAATTATGGTAATTGGGGGGTGGGTTACACAGATTTTGTTGTGTATGGAGGAGATACATATGCATCTATAGGATGTATTTTTTTTGTCATTATCTCTTCAATTTTTGGTTTAGTTATGCAACCAAAAGTAATAAGAAAACATTTGGTTGGCATTTTCATGAGGCGTTATTAGCAATTCACATGACAGGAACTTTAGACACAATATCCATACATTCCCTTGCAAATTCTGACTTGTATTACAAACTACTTCAACGCCCAACAATTTGAAACTTTCATTCTTTATACAATGGGCCAATTTGAAGTGCACTAACGAGCATGAGATCCTGAGTCAGTGTTAAGTCGGTTAAACAGGTTTAAAGATGGAGAAATTAAATGTGAAATATATTTGATTATATATTTTCTATTTGACACGCTTATGGTGAGTGGAACTATCTCGTCCCTTTGTATAGCTGATGTATGGATAGTGTTACATGATTCCGAGTGAATATGAGTTGAAATTACGTTAAGTGTTCACAAGAATACTTGTATCTCATGCAATTTGTTAAAATTTGCATGATCTTGGTTTTTTGTGATTTCTTTTTGTTCAATCTATATGGCATTATTCAAATGCTGCTCGTTACAATTTAAACAGTTGAATGTGTTACCTAACTTTTTGAAGTTATGGAAACAGGAAGTTTAATGATTTCTATGCGTAGTAGTTATTGTTCGCTCATAATCCATGAATGTGCTATCCAAGATCTTGGTTGTATTGATGTAAAAAATGAGTTTTTCCTTTGTTTAGCTAGATTTGATTACTGTCACAAATTTTGAGTGCTTCAATTTAGTTATGGCCCATACAGTTTTTATTTAAGAGCTCTTCCACCTTGCAGCTGTCTCTATGTTTTTCAATGATTCCTCAACTCAATGACGATACTTCTCATTTCTTTGGCTCTAGTGGTCACCAATAGTGTTTGATTGAAAATGGAGATATGTAGCATAATTATGCTTGACAAGAAGTTTGAATTGTTATAGTTAGCATCTTTTAGACTAATCTTATGCTTTGGGGCTTGAACATTGTGAATTATTCCTTGACACTCTTTTTTAATGCTTCCCATGACAGTCCTTGCAAACTTTTAAGTTATTGGCACTAGCTTCTTTTGTGACATTTTGTTTGGATATTCTTAATATGTAGGCAAATCTAAAAAGTTAAAATCTTTCCGTATTGTGTAGACAATATCATGCATCCACATTGTGTCGATATACAGGAAAGTTGACTATATTACCATCTCGTGAAAAGTTAAAATCTTTCCGTATCCGTGTCCTATTAATCCCCAAACAACCCTTCCTCCACCAAAATAAAGGAAAAATCAAACAAGAATAATACACACATGCACAAGTAAAGTGAGAATTGTGAACCTTCATGAAAACAGCAGGGTATGCTAAAGCCATGACGAGTTTTGGAGAATGCTGAGTACCGAACACTAACTTGACTTAAATTAGAAGCGGTTAAATGTCAATTATGGGGATTTTAGAATGATAAGAAGTAGAACTAGTAGAGCATGTAATCTGAACCAAGATCCCCAACTTTTCTGAGGGCGTGGCACATCATGCTGGAAGGTATGTAAAGGGGATGAAAAAGTATGTCTGATTGGTGTTAATTGATATCTAGCTCAAAAAGCGCATTCTGAAGCCTGCTCTTCATTGTACAGAGTACATTTCAGGGATTGATTAATATCTATGGTGTATAGCATTTATTTGCATCTGCCTGGAGATGGGTGGTCATATATTCCCAGTTCAGTTGGCCTAATACTATTTCTGGCTGTATCTTGATGAAGTCTTAATAAACCCAGAATCGGATTGAATATGTTCCACAATCAGCTCAAGCGCTGTTGTATACACACGAAACTGTACAACTTCCACCAGATGTGACCACCTGAAATATTTTCTAGATGGAATTACCTTTATCAAGTGCAATTGCTGATGCACATCAGCTTCCTGAGCTTTGACATGCAACTGTATCGCTGTTTTCTTTTTCTTATTGCTGTGGGCATCAACTACACTAACTTAATGGGGGTATTCATTAGGGCAGAGTTTGCCTTTCCCCCTTTTGTTCTTTATTTGGTCTAAGACAATCAATGTGAGGAAAAGCTTTTTTTTTTTTTTTTTTCCATTTTTACTGTTTTTAGAGGTAAGTACAAGGCTTGAGTTCAACACTGAACACCAGCAATAAGTTGGCCTGAGCCAGAGGAAAATACATTAGTTTACACATATTTTATGATAGAACATTCTTTACATACTATGATGTTAATGACTTTTTGTTGATTAATTAGTTCGTTCTGACTTGGATATAGCTTTTGAACATTTAAGCCTGTTTTAATCCACATTTTTTTTTTCATAACTTCTTCGAGCTGCCTGTATTCAGTTGCCAGTTTCAACTTATTGTATTATCATCCTTGATCCACGTGTATCCCTATGTGGTCATATCTTGATATCCAGTTGATAACGGGTTTTCATTTGTTGGTGCGAAAAAAAATTGCAGTTACGTTCAGACCTTGTTTTAGAAGACTTGTAAATAACATTAATGTCTTTTTTTTCATAAATAGCCGAGGAAAAAATATATATTGTTCTGCTATTTACTTCCTCTCTTCTGTGCTCCACTTAATTAAATACCAACATCATTCTCAACACGTGAGCATGCAAAACAGATGATTACAGGAAATTGTGGACATCCATATGGAGCATCTAATTGACTTCTAATAATCAACCATGAACGTAGGTCTTAAGATTGAAGATGATGGTGCTATGTGCTGTTAAATGCTAATTAATACTCGTGCTATGGAAAATTGCTAGAAGTCAATTGAAAGATACCTTTGTATTTGTTTTATTTCTACAAAGCACTATAAATATTGAGTCTGACCTTTCAGTCATCGCCATCTGAAACATTGCCCTTAACCAGATTAAAATGGTGTTTTTAACAATTTTTTACATCGTGCAATGTCATAAGATGCTTGTCTTTTGATTAACAGTTCAAAGATCCTGTAACTAACAATCAGAACTCGAACTAGGGTAAGAAATTGAGCCTGCCATCTGCTGCTCTAATGGGGGCTGGAGAAGAGAACACTCCTACAAAGTCTTCGAAACCTGCATCCTCAGCACAGGTACCATATTTTTTTTATCTATATGTTTTAATTTACTAAATAATATCTCAGCTTATGTCGCCTAAGTGAACTAATCCATTTTCTTGTTTATTGAATTTACAGGACGCTCCCATTACACCTCCTACACATGCATATCCTGATTGGTCAAATTCTATGCAGGTTTTATATGTTTGCTATTGGTTTTCGTTTGATGTGAAGTGTATAATTGTTTTTCCTTTTAAGAAAATTATTGCCTCTTTTAAATGCATTTATTAGAGGCACTTCTTATTTCCAGGCTTTTTACGGTGCTGGAGCAACTCCGAACCCTTTCTTTGCTTCAACTGTAGCTTCTCCGACTCCCCATCCCTACATGTGGGGGGCCCAGGTGATTATTCAAGAATATTGAACTTCACACCTATAGCTTGTGAATGTTTGGTGTTTGTCAGGGTTTTTCAGTTCCTTGTGGATTTGACATCTTTATCCAAATTGTCTAATTATTTTCAGCATCCTCTGATGCCACCTTATGGGACCCCAGTTCCATATCCAGCTTTATATCCTCCTGGGGGAGTCTATGCTCATCCTAATATGGCTATGGTAAACAAGAGCTTTCAAACCTTTTAGTATATATAATTGTTGAATAAACTCATAAACCAAAGTTCATTAGGTCTGTCATTTTTATGTTGCTCATTCAGTGTTTTTACACTATCCCAATTCCCACGACATTAAAGCTTACTGCCGTATTAAGTTATGGTGGGAAGAGCACAAAATAATGAAAACATTAATTTAAGTATAGTACCGTGGACTGGCTACTCTGGCTGCTTTAACTCCATGTAGCTCCTCCCCTTGATGAGGGGTACGGTGTGGTTAAGTTAAACCGAATTTATTTTTATTGCAGTGTTTGACAATAGTTGTGTTGCAGGAATTGCAAAATATTTGTATTTAACTTTACTGTTTTTCGTGTTCTCTTTACAGACGCCAGGTGCTGCACATGGAACAACAGATTTGGATGGGAAAGCCACTGATGGAAAGGATCGTGCTTCAAGCAAAAAAACAAAGGGGACCACAGGAAATCATGGCATGATTGGTGGAAAGATCAGGGATGGTGGAAATGCGGCTTCAGGCTCTGGAAACGATGTTGGTACTCAAAGGTGGTTTGAGGCTGATTATGTTGGAACTCCTAATATGTTTATTTTGTTTTACCTTTGTTTTCTTGTTGATGATTCATTACATCTTGACATCTATATTCATGCTATGCTTGTAAAATTTTACTCATGAGCAGTGCTGAAAGCGGGAGTGAAGATTCTTCAGATGCAAGTGATGATAACAATAACCAGGTTGTTTTCTCAGTACGGATTCTAAAGTTTTAATTCTACTCCTCTATTCAGTTGTACATTAAATACATGACTTTTTCACGTATGTATGGTAGTTTGTATTGAATCAAATCTGATTCGACATTGTAGGAATCATCCACGGCCAAGAAAGGAAGTTTTGACCAGATGCTTGCAGAGGGTAAGGATTTTTAATGCCCATCGAGATTTTACCTGATTTAGTCCAGATTAATGATACTGTCATTGAAATATCAGGCGCAAACGCACAGAATAATGGTGTCCCAACTAGTTTCCAGACTTCGGTACCTGGCAACCCTGTAGTCTCTGTACCTGCAACTAATCTGAATATTGGCATGGATTTGTGGAATGCTCCTGCTGGTTCTGGGGCCATGAAACTGCGGACAAATCCACCTGGCGTTTCTCCGACAGTTGCTCCATCAGGGATGATGAATGATCAGTGGGTTCAAGTATGATTTCTTTCCCAAGTGATGTTCTATGACCACCTCAATTGACTATGTTTTCGTCCTTGTTCATTACTGTTCTTTCTGGTATTTGGTTGTTCCTTTGGTTCTCCCTTGCTTTTCCTCCTAGTCCCAATGTAGTTTAAAATTTTCTGATTCTGTCATTTTAGAGATGTTGCGACACTTTGAGCATTAATAGATAAAATCCAAACGGATGTCTTTTATGCAGGTTTAAGGTATGAATTCCTAGATGTAATTCTTTTACCTTTATATCATACTCTATTTTAGATGATTTTACATACGTGTCTTTTTTTTTGTGTGTGTGTCTTGGGGGTTGATAAGGATAGGATGAAAGACCCGTTAGATTTATTGATCCAAGAACCCATCTTATGATAGGCAGCGACTCCCCAAAGAGTCAAGAATCCAGTTTGATCTTACCTAGAGCTTAGAAACATTGACTCGTTGGCCATCTAATCAACTAAGAACTTTGTATGAACATTGACCCGTTGGTTATAAAGAACCAACAAGGGTATGATGGCCGCCACAAGTCCTTGCTCAAGGATCTTGATAAGTTATTTAGCAATTGAAACGCTTCAAAAGAGAATAAAAGATTCTGTGACTAATAACAGACTCTATGACTAATTATGCTGACTATTAATCATTCTAGGCAAAATAAATGGACACTCCTCTTGGGCCTGATGTGGTACATGAATTTTATAGCCCATAATCTCCATATTAAGTCCTCAATTCGGATATTTGTTCCACCCCAACTCATTGTATGCATTTCAGTCCAAAAACTTGAACAACTTGTGATCGGATCTCCATGAATTTTCAAATGATCTTTCTTGCTTGGAGACTTGAGTGGTCTGCTTGGGGTGGTCAACATTTGTTGGGGAGGGTAATGTAACGGCCGGGATGGGAAGCCCATGAGTGCGGCGCGGATGGAAAGTCCAAGGAAAACCCCGTTTGGGATAGCGCCCGGTCGTTACAACTAACTCCTTGTTTAAACAAATAGAATAAAAGCAGATGGCCTCATATAACTTGATGCCTGCTTGATGGGAAGATCATATTCAGATCCTTCCTTGCATAACTTGGTTAACTAGTCAACTGGGGCAGAAAATTTCCAGAGCTGATGTAGATTTTCTTTAATTGCCTTGTAACAGACTCTAAGGGCATGTGATTTGGATTCAAGAATGGTGTTATGGTTTCAAATGGTGTAGCTCTAATGAAGATACAGATACCACCCTGGAAAAACAAAGAAAATATCCTTATTCTAAATATGAAAAATTTCGTAGAAGAATTCAAGTTGAATGGATTTTAAATAGCACGTTTGATTACAGTCTTTGTGATGGATCTGAATTTCAAGAATATTTAATAACTGGGGACTAGGTACAATCAATAATTTGGTCCAATTTAATAAAGTGGCATCTCTATAATAGTTACTCATCTTCATGTTTTGATTGCTTTACTTCTTTCCTCAATTGAAGCATTCATTTTCTATTTGTTTAAAAGTTGGCTAAGATGGTATATATTTGGAGATATCTTGTGTAGGGGTGCAAACTGTGATCTTTAAGAAAAAAATGGCTGTATTTTTTTGTTGGCCTGACTGGAGCAAGTGCACCGGACCTAGGTGTGACCCAATTCCATTATTAGAAAGAGAGTCATTTTGTATGAAGGATTTAGGGATATTGGGAATGTGTACAGTTTCTCATTCATGGTGTGCACATTGTGTTTTGCCCAATCAAATTGTAAACCTGTTTGCTAATATACTTTGATGTATTTATTATATTCTTTTCAGCATCTTAATGACTTGACTGTTGTATTAATTTTTATGAAATTTTAGGCATTTGATGGACCATATTCAATGAGTTATTAAACAGATTTTCATCCTCTTCATTGAATGACTTTAATTTGAACATTGATCTTACAGGATGAACGTGAATTAAAAAGGCAAAAGAGAAAGCAATCTAACCGGGAGTCTGCTCGGAGATCAAGATTACGAAAACAGGTAAAGCAATTTTCTTTTTAGAGTTCAGGGTAAAAGGGGTGCTATAGGACAATAGTTAAATAAAGTTGTCTAATTAACTCTACAAATGTGACTTGATCTTGAATTTCGAGTACCATGATACATGACTGTTTTCCATTTCTATTCGATATTTAAGTGAAAGGAAAATGTGTCGTCCATCATTAGAATACCCAATCTGGCGCAAGAAAAACCAAAGGAAAAGATTAAGCGAAATGCAATTCTCAAGGAAAAATAGGAGGGAAAAAGACTAATTGAAGCGTAGTTCCCTTTTTGTGCTGAACTCATATGGATTAACTGGAGTGCTTTCATTATAGATTATTATATTATGAATAGGATGATTGGTCTATATAGGAAGGAGTTTGTGATCTTGATTAACTGTAATATGCTCGTTGTTGATTAAGGTAGAGATCCATCATTCTAAAAGATTGTGCAGAAACGGAACAGTTTTTAATTTGAAAGAAGTGCTGATGTTTGCAATTTCATTATTTGCCAGTTGCTGAATAATAATAACCCTGGTATTTTCTTATTATTGCATCTCCTTGAAAGATATCATGCGTTCTACTGAATTGATTAATTAATTCTTATAGTCCTGATGGTTTTATTAATTTAATTGATGGGAAAAAGAAAATTCCTCCGCGGTCTAAATCTAGAGAAATCCAGTTCCTGCAGTTAGACCCTTAATATGACGATTTAAACACTCATATTTTTGCAGGCTGAGTGCGAAGAGCTACAACACAGAGTGGAAACATTAAATGGTGAGAATCGCACTCTTAGAGACGAGTTGCAAAGGCTTTCAGAGGAATGCGAGAAACTCACATCTGAGAATAACTCCATAAAGGTTTTTGTTTTCTTTTTCTTTTCTCCATCGTGTTTTCCTGCCGCTCACCGTTGTTGCGTGTATTTATATTACTGCAGCAATAGCCTTATAGCCATAATCAGGAATGTTCCATTTAGCCTCGCGGGACCTGAGTTGTCTACTGTCTGATTGGCCTGTCAAATAATAATCCTGGCTTAAGTTCACCGAGGCCCTGAAACATTAAAAGACCGAGGAACCTATTTGCTTTTCATCCCATTACAATGAAACATATAAAAGAAAGGGGCAATTACAAAAACCACCCATGAGGTTTAACCTAATTACAAAAAGCTCCAGTTATTTTTCAAAATTACACCCACTTAAAGTGTTACAAACAACCCCTTGGGGTTTGTATTTCCTATCAAATACCCTTCTGTTGAGGATGCAATTTGTATAAGAGAAACAAATGTCAGAGGTATTTGTAATTTTGATAAGTAACTGTTTCTTTTAATATGTTAATCCCCAGGGGTAGTTTTGTAAATAACCCTAAAAGAAAAGGATAATTACAATTTACAAAAAAACATTTGAGGTTCAGTTTAATTTCAAAACAGTCCAACTATCTTTCAAAATTACAAATATCCCCTCGTTATTTGTTTCTATTTACAAATTGCATCCTCAAGAAGGGTGTATTCGTTAAGCAAATGCAAACCTCAAGGGGTGTTGGTAATATGTTAATATGTTAGGAGGTATTTGTAATTTTGAAATATAACTGAATTTTTTTGGTTGTTAGGATAAACCTTAGGGGTAATTTTTGTAATTATTCTTGAAACACAAGAAAAGCAGTAGTCCGATATATCATTACATCTATCGTCTTGTAATCTTTAACAAATATGTTTTTGGTGCTGAAACAGGAAGAGCTAACTAGGTTGTGTGGCCCTGACATCGTATCAAAACTAGAGAATAGCAACTCTGCTACACATCTTCAGCCTCGTGGGGACGAAGGTAACTGTTAGAACTGGCCTCTACAGAGTAGATTATGTCGAGATTGTAACCGGGCGGGAATTATACAAGTTGCAGAGAAATTTGTTTTTAGTTCAACGGAGCCAGAGAACGATTGTTGTCTGCTAATCCATAACATGTAACCTCTTAGTAGCATTGTAGTATTGAGTCTTATGTTAGTCTAACAGTGTTTAAGGATCTGATTATATGCTCTTTTGTTTTTTTAATTTATCTTTTTTTTTTGTTGTAAAAGTTAATGATCGAGCAATTGTCATGGTTTATGTCGTTTCAAGTTGTATTCTTTTTGCTTACTCTATGTTGAGCTTTACCCAATAAATAAAATTTACATGATGAATAGCATTTGAATGGAGGGATTTGAAGGTAAGGATTTTGAATATATAAAAACAAATTTATTGAACTTGTTCGGATAATCTCATAAGGGCTACATAATTACAGAAAAAAAAAACCAAATCAAAAGTCGAAGGAGTACCGACCTACCAACCGTCGCCCCCTCCCCAAAGGGCGAAGGATCCTATTCAACAGAATTGCCAACTCAAAAGGCGAAACCCAACACTGAACGGTGTGAGCTAGTCATAACCAAATTCATACACTTTAATAGTTATTATTATCATGGACCACCCGGCCGACCAAGTCAATTGCAAGGCATATTAGTTCGATTCAATGGTTTTGCGTAACTTAATGGGGAAGAAAAACGTATCCCAAGGTGTGTCGATGACAACATCATGCAAACTATCACATCCACTAATATTATCGCAGCTAATCCTTGACATCCTAGATATAGGATATTAACACGTCTACATTCGAGGAATCATTACTCGCATAATCCTCAACAGGGGGTGGGCGGAGCTAGACGTATAATTTTGGGAAGCTAAATCGATAAAAATAAATATTTAGTACTAAAAATTCTTATTTTAAAATAAAATACACATAGAAATATTTGATTTTTAAAAATTTTTTGGAGCTCCCAAAAATAAGGAGGATACGTCAAAGTCAACTAGGTTAGAAAGAAAATATAAATCCTACACTATGAATACCCTTATGACAAGAAAGAAAGATGAATCTATCTCTCTGTCTTTCTCTCTCATCTCTCTGCCTTTCTCTCTCAATAACTCTGAAAACAAAAGCCTTTATTGTATGAAGCTTCTCAACTGAAGAGAATAAAAAAGAAATAAACCATTAAGCTGACCTGCAATAGGTCAACAACTTTGTATATTTTCTTTGCTTTACTATTATCATTCTCTAAATTGACAGTTGTTAGCCCATAAGACCCGTAGTTTCAGTTGGCACATCGGAAATACTAATCCGCACGTCAACTTTTAAAAGATATTTAGCAACCATTCCATTACAAAGAGCCAACTCTTTAAATAGATTTTGCAGTTCTAGATGGTCTTACAATTTAACGGTTCATATTTTCTAAAACCATGTTATCCGATGTTCGAAGTTTACAAAGCCGAAAACATTTTGCAAGTGTATCTGCATGAACATATATCTATATTCAAAGTTGAACTTGCAGGATTTTTTGTATCTAAATTTATCTTCTCTGGTTATGGTTAACCACTTCATAATCTATATAATCTTATAAATTAATAGATATTTATTAGTTTCATCCTTAATTAATGGATTTTTGGCGGTTGCAATATTATTAATTTATAGAAGTTTAATCGTGTAAACATATGTTCGTGAACAATTATCAACAAATTATATTTTGGAAATATATGAAATGCTTGAATTGTAATGTTGCGTCATACTGGATATAGTTGTAACACAAATTTTTATTGTCCTGCAAATTAACAAACAAGAAAAATAGGACAAATTGAATTTATATAAATCAAATGAAAAATATAGGTTAAAATCTCTATTTCTTCCTCCGATTCTTCTCTTCAAAAATATAATATCCGGAAATTGAGAATTTGGAGATGAACTCTACAACTTGATCTTCTCCAAACATGAATTTGAATTTGAATAACGTTGATCCGAGGGCTTGAAAGCTTAATCTCGAATCAAACGTGATATATTTGACGATATTTGACTTGAATATTATGAGAACTTCTTGGTGGATTTGACTATTCGATCTTCCCCCAAGATGGATCTGACTTCTATAATGTTAACTCGAGGGCTTGAAAGCTTATTCCCGAATCAAACGCCGTGATTTGAGTGGAATCCGCGATGAACGCCTTGAATTTCGCCTTCAACACCGTGGACCTCCTTGAAATTGTTCTTCTCGACTTGAGAGAATTTCCTCCACCGCCTTCTTGCTTGGATTTCTTCTCTTTAAATTGTGATTTAATTCCTTGATAATGACCCCTATTTATTACTTGTAGAGAGGGTGCTGGATAACTCATATGGTGAAGACTCTAATTTGATTGGTCCTTCGAGATTTAATATTATTTCTTTAATCACAAATTGTGATAATTATCAAAAGAAATAATAATAAATCAAGATAAATCTTGATTTATAAGAATTTGACATTTGACAATCTTTAATTGACCAATAAAATATATATTAAAATATCAATAACTTAACTATTTAAATTAGGAATTAAATTTAATTAAATCCCAAATATAAATAGAAATTATAAAATTAATATTTAATATAGAATCCCACATTGGTCACAATTTAATCGTATAAATTTAATTTGTCTACAAATGTTCCTCGTGACTTGCTCACGGATGACGCGTGTCTTGAAGTGAATAAGTCACGATAATTGCTTGAATCTTCCAATTGTAATGGGCCTTCCAGAACCTCCTCCGAACTTTGCAAAATTAATTTAAGATTTGGACTTGCAATCTTTAACCGAAAAGTCTGCCCATAAGCTTATTTGAAATCCATATTTTTATCAAAGTAGATAGCCGACTAAAGCCCAAAACCTGGCGCCAAGAAATTTGGTTTGAAGCTTCAATTTCAATCTATTGCAAAGCAATGCAACGAGCATCATTTTTTTTTCGATGGAGCTATTGGCACCCATTTTTTGATGAGTACACCCACTTTCTAAGTACACCATCTCCTACTTTTTTAAATATGGCACAATTGATGAGTTCACCCCCCTTTTTTTTTCCAATTTTACCCGTGCACTTATTTTTCCTCCCAAATACATCCAAAATGATAAACCCAAGGCGCGCGACGGCGACGAAGAAATTCCACCAAACTTTTTTGTTCCGAAAACGAAAAATATGTAATATCTTTTAGATTACGCATTTTTTAATTTATTTTAATTTTAAATTTAATACT
The DNA here is from genome assembly GCA_016081115.2 of Rehmannia glutinosa. NCBI lineage: Eukaryota > Viridiplantae > Streptophyta > Magnoliopsida > Lamiales > Orobanchaceae > Rehmannia > Rehmannia glutinosa. The sequence continues at coordinate 193,316 of JABTTQ020001735.1, read as the reverse complement.
GTAATTTAATTTCGCACTTATATTAGTTTGGGTAATTATTGGGTATAAGTGTTGGGTAATTGTATTTGTTTGATTCTAGAGTTAAAAAATTTTTTCCTGGTTTTTGTCCGAGTTTGGGGAAGAAGACGACACATGGCACGATGGTATACTCGATCGTGTCATAAGGCACGATCGAAAAAGTAACTACGATCGTGCCATCGATCGCATCATGCAAATGGCACGATCGAAAAAGTAACTACGATCGTGCCATCGATCGTGCCATCAAGCAAGTGGCACGATTGAAAAGTAACTACAATCGTGTCATCATGCAGTAAGGGCACGATCGAAAAGTAACTACGATCGTACACACGAAAATTTTTAACTACACAAACATCATGCCAAATATATTGCACTTTTATTATTCAACAAGAAATTTTTAGTCAAAAATGAAAAAACAACATACTTTTAAGTTGCAAAATTAAGGATATACTTATATTATTGGGATAATTTCACTTTTGATACCCAAAGTTTACCACCTTTTCGCTTTTGATACCCAATGTTCCCACTTAATCAATTTTGGTACCCTAAGTTTCGGACATTAGTCACTTTCACTACATGCCGTTATTTTCCATTCAAAATCGACGCTAACTCGAGGTAAAAAGTTAGGGATAATTTCACTTTTGATACCCAAAATTTACCACATTTTCTATTTTGGTACCCAAAATTATTTAAAATATTTTAAATTCTAAACTAAAAAAACTCAATATTATTTCCAAAAGTTATTTTCAAAAATAAATGATGTTTTAAAAATCTAAAATATTGTTTAAAGAACTAAAAGTTGTGTTAAAAATCGACAACTACTTAAAAAAATGAATTCAATATAAAATTAAAAATCTGAAAATTTTTTAAAATTCTGAAAAATGGATTAAAAACGTAAACTTTAAGATTTTGAAAAAAATTAACCAAAAAATTTGATTGACTTAAAAATCCAAAAAGGGTAAAAACATTGATTTTTTTAAAAACTAAAAACTATTTAAAAATATAAAAATTCACGAAAATATTGAAATTTGTTTTGAAAAAATCAAAAATTTATTTAAAAGTCTTAAAATTATTCCATAATTGGGATATTAAAATCTGATAATTTTTAAAAATTTCCAGAATTTTTAAAACATATTTCAAGTTTTAAAAAGTGTTTTGATTTTTTTATTTAGGACTCCATAAAACTCCAAAATCAAATTAAAAGAGGTTTTCGATTGCTGGGTGAAGAAAATGGGAAAAAATATGAAACGGAGAGGACAAAGTGGATGAGAAGAAAAAAAGAAAAATTAAATTTTTTATTTTATTAATATATATAAGGGATAATTTTATTTGATATATAAACATGACTACTCTTTCAAACTGAATCAATTTTTGAAAATTATAAAAAAAAAGTCCTATGTATAAAAAAATTACTTTTATTTTTTATACCCAAAATTTACCATCCTTTTGCTTTTGATACCCAAAATTTACCATCTTTTCGCTTTTGGTACCCAAAAGGTTTTTTATTCTTCTTTTTTACTAATTTTAACCGGATTCCACCTGCTACAACAGCTGAACCGTTTGTTTTGGATGACAAATTAACGGATTGTAGTAAAATTGATCAATTGGGAAAATATTGGGTATCAAAATTGATTAAGTGGGAACATTGAGTACCAAAAGCGAAAATGTGGTAAACTTGGGTATCAAAAATGAAATTATCCCTATATTATTCGGCAAAATTAAATATTTTCAATAATATGAGCGTTTAAAAATCTAGGGTTTACAAAAAAATTCAGTTTTTGAACGTGGGTGAGTGTGAGGAAGATGAAGTGTATTAGAAATTATTTATTTAAGTAAGGGTATCAAAGTCTTTTAAACTAATGGCATTTTTGAAATTATATAAAGGGGGTATACTTAACAATTTTGGGGGTGTCAATAGTGATATCCTTTTTTTCTCAAATAAAAAATATAAACATGGCCCACATGGCAATATGTATATGACTTGCATATAGACTCTATTGCATATTGTATTGCAAAGAATCTCAGATGCAGTAGACTCCTGGCTCGTGGGGTCTTTCTTGAATTAATTTCTTTGTTTACTTCAATCTCGGTTCTCGGACTAGAAATGTAATCCTAATAGGATTTTAATTCTTCTTATGAGTGTTTACTTCAAACTAGTCCACCCATGCACTTACTAGTGTCTATAAAAGAGATCCTTTTGTGCTTATTTTTTCACACTCGGACGAAGGCATCTGCTCCATAGCTACTGCTTATTCTTCATCTCGCGTATTTAAGTCTTCATCGCATAACTTGTTGATGGAATCCTAGATTGCAGTAGTGTTTTCTTTTCGTCAATGGTGTTCTTCAACGGTATATTCTCTCTTTCTCTCTTTTTTTTCGTTGCAAGTTCGGAACATGTAAGCATCTTGAATCTTATGCCATGTGGTTACTTAATTGTTTCGAAGACGCAAATCATATTCTCAGCCATTTGAATTGTTGTCTATTATTTTTCTTTTCTTTTTTTTGTTTGACATATTAACCATGATGTATTTCGAAGATATTTTTTTCTTCCCCCAGCGACATTTGGTTATTCTTGATGACGAGAAAGATGTACCATCTTGGTGGTTGTGATCCACTTATCGGTCGATAGCAAAGTCATGGCCAAAGTTGACGAATCGACTTCACTTAAGGGAATGGTCTCGTGAGATTCCACCAATCAATGAATCCAAGTAGTGGGATTTGCAAGCAACTTATCATTAACAATCGGAGGAGACGACGGTGTCGCATCACTAAAGGCAAAGCCACGTAGGGAGATGCCAAGTTGTGCATATTGCAGACGACTTACCACCATCAACAGACTCACCACGCGGGGAAAAACCATAAAGGACGTGGATTTCGCCAGCAAGCATCATTCAAAATTAAGCTAAGCAGAGAGACGCCATATGGAAGCAACTCGCCGAAGTCGGCCAAATCCATGTAGATCTTGGAGCAACTCGTCGAAGTAGGGAGAATCCATGTAGGTCTCAAAAGCAACTCATCGAAGTAGGGAGCATCCATGTAGGGCTCGGAAGTCGCCGCTCCGTAATTCAAGCAAACAGAGCGGGGGAAGAGGAACAAGAAAGTCTGGAAAAATATTTCCGGGAATGTTTATACGGAAACCGGACAAAGCGCGATGCTTTGCAAAAATAAAGAGCCATGTGGCGATGTTCGGAGTTTGGGTCGCCATCGTCCGCGCCACACCTTATATTCTCCACTACTTCTCGTATCAAAATGAAGAACTCAAGCCCGACCTCTAATTTTTTCTCCTCCTCCACGGCCTATGTCTTCTTTTTTTTTTTTTTTCCCACTCGTAAGCGGTAAGCTAAAACTCTTGCTCGAATCAGTTCTCATTTTAACAGTAAGTTTGCGTAATTACTCTCCATTGATGAGGTGTATTTTCTTCATTTGAAGAAATCGATGGTTATCCTCGTGGAAATTTTGTTTATTTCTTTTTCCCTTTTAATGAAATAAATTTACAATTGAATGAAAAAATGTAGGGCTCGGAAGCAATTCATCGAAGCGTGGATATGCCTTCAAGGATGTGGAATTCGCAAGTAAGCATCATTCAATACCAAGTCAAGCAGAGAGGCGCCATGTAGATCTCACATGCATCTCGCCAAGTGGAGAAATACCATCAAGGATGTGAATTTTGCAAATAACTCGTCGCCACTGAACGACTCGCCAAGTGGAGAAATGCCATCAAGGATGTGAAATTTGCAAATAACCCATCGCCACCGAATGACTCGCCAAGTGGAGAAATGCCATCAAGGATATAGATTTTGCAAATAACTCGCCGCCAGTGAAGGACTCGCCAAGCAGGGAGGCGCCATCAAGGGTGTGGAATTAGCAAGCAACTTGTCGCTAACAATAGACTTGCCAAGCAAGGAGATGTCATCAAGGGTATGGAATTAGCAAGCAACTCGTCACCGACAATAAGCTCGCAAGCGGGAGACACCATCAAGAGTGTTGAGTTCACAAGCAACTCATCAACAATCAGACAAGAGCGATTTCATGGCCACACTCACCGCATTATTGAAGGTCGTGCCGGTGAGCGGGAGAGAAGATGCCCCAAATGCCGTCCACCGAAGGGATTAAAAAGAGTCCCAAATCTTTGCAGCCACGAGGAACCAATGTAGATGATATCGCGCACCCACAATAAATAGGGAACATTGTTTAAGAGGTTCGTTTCCTAACTCCCCTTTTCGCTTTAAATGAACATAATTCATCACAATAGCATGACCGAACTTAGAAAATTCTAAGTTGCTTATGTACCCTAACAAAGAGATCAAGTCAAAACGTAGTTCATAAAACCTATTTTTGTTTTGGAGTGTCACAAACAGCTTTATACTCATGTGGGCTAGGTGTAACATGCGGTTTAGGCTCGTCCGTCATAGAGCATTCATTTAAATTTGAGATATGATGATAGTTTATACTCGTATCAAGGAGTAGACATTTGAACTTGAGATATGTTGATAGTTTAAACTCGTATCAAGAAGTCTTGATTTGAATGTGAGATATATTGATAGTTTATACTCGTGATCGGGAGTAGACATTTGAACTTGAGATATGTTGATAGTTTAAACTCGTATTAAGGAGTCTTGATTTGAATGTGAGATATATTGATAGTTTATACTCGTATTAAGGAGCAATCATTTGAATATGAGACATATTGATAATTTATATTCGTATCAAGGAGTAATCATTTGAATTCGAGATATATTGATAGCTTATACTCGTATCTAGGAGTCTTGATTTGAATGTGAGATATACTGATAGTTTATACTCGTATCAAGTAGTAATTATTTGAGTTTGAGATATGGACCTTTTATACTCATGTCAAGGAGTGTTATTGATAGTTTAGGCTCTTATCAAGGAGCATTTGGGCATATTTTATTTTGACAATTTTAGATGGTTTATGCTCGTATCTAGGAGCGTTGAGAAGTTAAAGATGGCTCCACTTCGTCATCGTCATCATCACCGACATCACTGGGTATTCTTGTTGGTCAAAGTTCAAACTTATCTCAATGGTATGTGCTCGAGTTGCTAACTCTTCAAAAGTTTTCGGCTTTATTCCTTGAAGTATGTAGCATAGGCTCCAATGCATTCCTTAGATGCACATTTCAATTGTTGAGGCCTCGACAATTGATCTTTAATTTGCGCTTGAGGCTTAAGTCCCTCCAACGATTGATATAGTCAATGATGTACTCTCCTTCCACTGGGATGAATTTGAGAGTTGAATCATACTAACAAATTATCGTGTGCTATAGAAACGGTTAAGAAATTCTCGTTCCAATCGCTCCCAAGTATCAATTGAATTTGCCCCAAGTCGGTGTACCAATCAAACGTCTCCTCTCAAGGATCGGACAAATTGCTTTAGTAAGTGATTACCATAAATCCCAAGATCGCTCCACGCTTTCAATAAAGTGAGCCACATGTCGCTTTGATTGCCAATGCCATCAAATTGTTGGAACTTCGAGGTTGATAACCATAAGGCATCTTCAAGTTGTCAATTCTCTTTGTGCATACGGCTTGGCGTAAGTCAAACACGATTTGGAACTTCCATCAAACTTGTCTTTAATAGTCCCTATAATAAACTCCATGAGTTGGTCAACTGAATCGTGCCATCGACGAGACTTGCAACTCCTTTGCAGAGACTCCTCTTTTTCGCTTTGTTTGTTGCATTGTGGACGTTTCAACATTATCTTGAGCTTCGACTTGTTTGTCCATCACATGACTTGAATCAACTTGATCTACTTTTGTCTATCAACTTCATGATTTGGGAGTCTCGCTCTTGCACATGTTTTGTAAGTCCTTCAATGGCCTTCGTCAAATTTGCAAGTTACTCGTCGAGTGAAGTAACTTGGACCACCATGGCTGCTTTATAGTTTCAAAGCTTGAGCTTGTAGAAGATTCATGCATGCCGAGCGGGTTCAACGATTCCTTATTTGCATCTCCATATTTGCTTAATCGCCATCTTTCCTTGCCCATTTATGCTTGTATTTTGGAGCAGCGGCTTCGTAGTTTGGCATTGAATGGTTAACATTGGTGGACTTGGAATGGTTGGCCATCTTCGTTGATATATGAACTTGGTTTGAAGAGAAGAGATGAGAGGTAGAGATTGTCCCACTGGGCATGCCAAAATTTGTAACACAAATTTTTATTGTCTTCGCAAATAAACAAACAAGAAAAATATGACAAATTGAATTTATATAAATCAAATGAAAAATATAGGTTACAATCTCTATTTCTTCCTCTGATTCTTCTCTTCAAAAATATAATATCTGGAAATTGAGAATTTGGAGATGAACTCTACAACTTGATTTTCTCCAAACTTGAATTTGAATTTGAATAACGTTGATCCGAGGGCTTGAAAGCTTAATCTCGAATCAAACGTGATATATTTGACGATATTTGACTTGAATATGAAAACTTCTTGGTGGATTTGACTCTTCGATCTTCCCCCAAGATGGATCTAACTTCTGTAACGTTAACTCGAGGGCTTGAAAACTTATTCCCGAATCAAACGCCGTGATTTGAGTGGACTCCGCGATGAACGCCTTGAATTTTGTCTTCAACACCGTGGACCTTCTTGAATTTGTTCTTTCGACTTGAGAGAATTTCCTCCACCGCCTTCTTGCTTGATTTCTTCTCTTTAAATTGTGGTTTAATTCTTGAGAATGACCCCTATTTATACTTGTGGGAGAGAGGGTCTTTGGATAACTCATATGGTGAGACTCTAATTTGATTGGTCCTTCGAGATTTAATATTACTTTTTAATCACATATTGTGATAATTATCAAAAGAAATAATCATAAATCAAGATAAATCTTGATTTATAAGAATTTGACATTGACAATCTTTAATTGACCAATAAAATATATATTAAAATATCAATAAATTAACTATTTAAATTAAAAATTAAATTTAATTAAATCCCAAATATAAATAGAAATTATAAAATTGATATTTAATATAGAATCCCACATTTGTCACCATTTAACTGGTACAAATTTAATTTGTCTACAATAGTATTTATAAACCATACTAAGTGCTGAAATTTTTTATTTGGACTATGGGAGACCAAAAATACTCAAATAAATAAATAAATAAATTTTTTATTTCATTTGAAGAAAACATGAAAAAGAAACACTCAAACAAATGAATTAATAGAGATGTTAATTGATTTTGCACAATTATTCGTTCACTGTTGCATGTAGGTATACTCCAATTTAATAATATCTACAATTCAAATTTATTACTTATTTATTTTCAAAAAAATGTGATACATGAAACTTTAATGTAATTTAAGTTCCCAACCATAAAACTAAAGAGCAGACCAAATCAAGAAAAGCTAATTCATTATCCGCCTAATTAAACATCAAACATAAACTACAGATTAACCACAAACATTAGGAAGGATACATATGCTTAATTTCATTAATCACAATTACAGAGATTTTAATCTCTCCCCTTAATTTTAATCCTTAATACCTCCATGCAGACGTGGCGACAAGTGGCCTATCATGCCAGCAAAGCAGCATCTCCGCCTGTCGTTTTGCCACGTGGAACCCTCTAACCTGCACTCTCCTAATTAAACACTCCGCCTGAAACTCCGCGAATTGGCTCAGCCCCACCTGCCTCAGCCCCGCCGCCACCAGCGCTTCGCTCCACGCCGTCCCCGCCGCCCGGCCGCCACCACCCCCTCCACGATCTTCGGGTACAGCACGAACGTCTCGATTCTCTTCATCCAATCACCGCCGCCGGCGCCGGCACCGTTGAAGTTAGCGGCTTCCAGAGATTCCAGAACCGTGGAGTAAAACTCCAGTCCATCAATCACCGCCTGCCGATACGACGCCGTACCGAACCCAATCTGACCTTCGGCGTCCACGTGCACCACCACGTGCGGCGAGACGCGCCGGAGATCGCTCAGGAACCCCGTCCCGACGTGCCGGAATATTGCCGGAGACAGAATAACCGCTAATTTTTCGCCGTCCATGAATTTGAACGCTTTGAAAGATAAATACTCAAAGGTGCGTATCAACACAAAGTCGATTTCGAACCTAATGTTCAGATCCCGAGCGAACAGAGTCAGATTCTCTCTAATCAGCCTAGATTCAGCCGCGTACTCCTCAGAAACCAGCGCCGATATCCGTAGCGCCGGCGGCGCGGCTTTACGAGATCCGGCCTCATCCGCGAGCTCTTTCATGAACGACGCCCAGTGGCCGCCGAGTCCGATGTCGAAATCGATGACGTGGACATGAACAGAGCCGTCCAAGCCTTCGAGCACGGCTTGATTAGCCGTGAAGCCGGCGAACATCGGAATCGGAGAGATGCTCGAGAAAGTCCTCTCGGCTTTGATCGCCTGCACGATCTCGAACGAATTCGCCGCACGATGGCTCGGCCGAGTCGATCCGGTGAGCAGAGACTGCAGAGCTTCCTTGAAATAGAAAGCAGCTCTCTGCAGAGGTTTTCCGGCGGGAGATCTCAGCCGTTGATTGAGCCGCGCCAATATCACCTGCCCGAGCTGGATCGAGTTCGTCTCAAAACACTCGGCAAGCCGAATCAGCTCATCAACATAATCAAATCCGACATTCCAATTACCGCTATTCAGATCCCCTGAAACCAATCCTTCGAACGAATTGATGGAATTAGGGTTTATGTTCAGAGGCGCAGTTGTGTAAATCGGGATTTCAGAGAGAATCCCCAAATCAAAGGAGCTAACAATTGGAAAATCGGGAAGATGATTATTATCCTCCTGAGAAATTTGAATCTGATCAGATTGATTATTGTTATCAGAAAACGGTTTGATGGAATCGTCATGCAAACCCAAATCTCTCATCAAAGAATCCCAATCGTCCAATTGGGGGTTGATCAGAGCATGATGATCTTCTTCCAGTTGGAGAGGATCGACGGCCAAGATGTTATTGGAAACTGGGCTTGGGCTTCGCCGGAGATCAAGAACGGATTTGGGCTCGTAATTAACGGTACAATTGATTGCTGGATTATTGTTTGCAGGAAAGGGTACTTTCATTTCTTGAACAAAAAGAAAAAAAAGCCCACTAAAAGAAAAAACCAGAGGTTGCTAAAGATATCTGTGATCACAATAATAATGTGGAATGGAGTGATATATAAATTTTGTTGGAGTTAGAAATTTGATAAATTGGGTTTTTTTTTTTTTTTTGGGGGTGATGATTGTATGGCTTTTTATGTTTGCGTGCATGGGGATGGGGATGGGTTTATGCGTGAGTGGGGAGAAATGAGAAAGTGGGGGAAAGGAAGGAAGGTCAGAAGATTGATTTGATGTGTGTGTTGGAAGCTTGTTGATGAAGGCTTTTAGGAGCAAAAACGCTTTATTGTGCTACTTTCTTTGATTCTCAACTTTCAATCGTTGGATGATTATTACTTTTGATTTTGAGACCCCACAAGCCCACAATCGGTCATTTTTTTTATTTTACTTATTTATTCTATTTTCAAATTTCTTTTTAACTAAGCCTTTCTGCTTTACGCCCGACTATACCGAGGACAAAGAACAAGCCTTTCATTGTTGCCACTAGATAAAATCATGGAAGTGCACACACTAATGAATGTTATGGTAGGGTTTCCACCCTCATCATCTGCGACTAAAGTAAACCGTGGAATGTACACGCACCGACCAACATGAGTTCCCACCAAATCTTCATCACCTTTCGCATGGGTTTTGAACCCATGACCTCCACCCCACAAGAGACTTAAGTCCCTTATGGTTGCCCGTGAGTTGAGCCCCGTTGTTTTTGTATTTTAATCTTAAAATGAATCACTTGAGCTTATGAGATAAATTACGATTCAAATAAAAACTACAACATTAAGTATTTACTCTATTATTTTTCACATTACCAATCACATCTAATCACTATTGTACTAAAAAAATATCACATTAAGTATCGTCATCATATTTTTATCTTATATCTAATCACAAATCAAAAAAAAGTCATTTTAGTTTTTAAAATAATTTTTTCACACTATTCTCTCAAAAGTGAAAAAGAACAAAATGAAAGTTCAAGAATCACTCCCTAGAGCATTGCTTGCCTATAAGAGGATTTTCCACCCTTTTACTTTCCAGACAAAATTTTGGTTAAAAATGTGATATATAAAATTTAATAATATATATTAAAAATTATATTAATTATGAACAAATTGGTAGGGAAGGCGTTGCCGCCCCCCTTAGCTCCGTCCCCTGCCTATTTCGTACACGTACTACGTTAGTTTCAAGCTTTTCTAAGAAATCATCAATAAATATATACAATATCATTTAACTTTTACTGATTTATCAAAAATTTAAATAATCTTTTCTATTCCAAAGATATGAAACACCATTTGAGTAAAGAATTCTAACTGACTAAAATAGAAAATCAAATGCTCTTCAGATAAGTATTGAATTATCTGTTCCATTTTTTAAATTCTATTTATATTCCATTATTTCATGTTTATTAGATAAAATATGTTCAAATAATCAACAAATAGCCATGTTAAACTTAACAAAGGGAGTTCATTTATTTAGGTCAGTTTTTGAGTGAGAAGAGAGAAAAGATGTGAGCCTACTTCTTCGTTTTGGTAAATTACTTCATTGTGGGTGGAAAATAACATTAGAAAAGCCTATGAGGTACTGACAAAAATGTCAAAAAATCATAAAAATGAACCACCAAAAAAACCGGGGTAAGTTCAAGAATGGCATTTTTCCAAGTTTCAGTTACAAGAATGGCCTTCACTATTAAAAGAGTTCAAAAATACATTGAAGTTCCCATTATACCCTTTATAACAAATAAGGAAATAAATGATTAAATTCGTTCCAGATTTCACAGAATATGAACACTTTCAATTTCTGTCCCCTGTTTCATTCGTGGCATTGTTACACCTACTTAGATCCAGTCTCCATACGGAGGTTTTAAAAAGATCATGTCAGGTTTCCAGCCGATAAACTTAACAGGTTATAGAATTAAAGATGTTCGATTCTGTGTTATCAGTTCCAAACTAAGGTTTACAGGTGAAAATGGAAATAGTCCATTACGACCATATCAGGCCCAACATGCTTCCGTAAAATTAATAAATCCCTTAAAATTCATACCTTTTTGACCAAACAAAGACTGGGTTAAGTGGTTCGCAACACCACCAATCGGAAAATTACGCCCCCGGATCGTTTGACAAACGACTCCTCACTGCTCAACCTCACCCTCGGGAAGATGATCTGCAAGTTATCCGACTCCTTCTTCGTAAACCGCTCAAAGACCATACCTTGGTTCGTTTCTACCCAAGGCGTAAAAGTAATTCTTCAAAGGGGATTGATCAATAGTACATTATGAACACATGTTGAACAAATAGCCTTTTATTTTATTAAGAACTTAAAGAAAAAATTATTACATCAAGAATCTCCTTTTGGGAGGAGAAAACCCGTTTAGCCTCTCATAAAGGCTATCACACTCTTATACATAAAATTAAAAAACTAAAACTGAAAACTGAAAACACTCTCTGAAATTCTAAACACTCAATAATATTACATAAGAAATTTTATTGTAGAAGATTAAGGAAATATTCGATCTTTATTTTTTCTCGAGATATCCCTTGTTCGTAATCGCCTCCCACCCGCCTGGTATTCCCGCCAAGAAGAAGAAACTTTAATCTCGTTAATATCAACCTTAGAAGTGCCCATCATAGGCCTAAGATTGATCTCTTCGCCCTTACCCCGGACGTCTTTGGGTTGATGTGATAACTCGGGATTTGACTCGAGTATCGCTTTTTCCTTGGGCCAACATTTCTCGCCGACTTAGACTTGTGCTAGAGGTACTGAATCCTCTCACATGAGGTTGGGGAGCCTGCGCTCTAAACGCTCCGTTTGCTTATTAGCGGCCGGAGGAGTGGCCCTTGAAATGCCGTTCTCAACGAGAGTGAGACCGGACACATGCTCGTATACGATCGGTTACTTTGTCCCGATCATTCCTTTGTAATTTCCCCGCCAAATCAAAGATTGATGACCAGGGTATCAAATTCTTGGAGTAGCATTTCCAAATGGTCTCCAAGATGTCTTGAGGCCGTGAGGATGGAATCGCCTTCAATTCCTCCATCTCTTGTTAGAAAATCTGCAAGAACATTTTCATGAGATTTTATAATGACAATATCATAATCATAATATTGACATTCAAATTGCCATCTAAGTATCCTAGCTTTTTCTCGGTTTTGATTCAGTTTTTTTTTCGAAAAGCTTTGACACTTGAATTATCAATTTTTAAGATAAACTTTTTAGCCAAAGAGAAATAAAGGCCATTTTTTGAAAGTCTTTCTTCGATCGCAAAGAATTCTTTCTCGTTGATATGCCACCGAGTTGCTTCACTGTCGTAAATAGACCGACCGCAATATCCGCATGGCACTTCTCCGCTTTGGTATGGCTTTTGTAAGAACCGCCGCCACCAAAATCATTGGCATCTGTGTAAAGAACTGGCCATCTTCATCCTGTGGAATTGCAAGTTTAGGAAGATTTTTGCAAACTTCTTTAAGTTGCTTGATTCCTTCTTGATGTTCATTCTCCCATTTGAATACTGCATCTCTTTTAAGCAATAGGCTAAACACCTTCCTGTAATGTGCTAGATTGTTTATAAACATTCCAGCAAAATTGACAACTCCAAGAAAACTCTGAAGCTGCTTCTTGTCTTTCAATGTATCTGGAAATCCCTGTATCTTTTCTACAATATGACTTTGTAGGATGATTCCAGATTCGTCGATCTCAATTCGTAGGAACTCAATCTGTCTTGTTGCAATTACTGCCTTCTTCTCCGAAAGCACTAATCCTTCCTTGTGACAAACATCTGAAAATATCTCCAAATGTTTGAGATGCTCCTTCATGTTCTTTGAGGCGATAAGAATATCATCGATATACACGAACATGAAACTGAAATAATCTTTGAAGAGATTATCCATCTTCCTTTGATATATCTGGGGTGCGTTAGCCAATCCCATAGGCATCACGTTCCAAATATAATGACCTTGTGGTGTGGAGAAAGTCAGAACTTCTTACTTTCTTCATCCATCTTAATCTGTAGAATCCGATTTGCAATCGAACTTTGAGAATATCTTGGCACCTTTGATACAGCTTTAACCGGATGTTCTCTGCTGGGATATAGTATCCGTCGAATTCCAAAATGTTATTAATCCCCTTGTAATTAATAACAATGTCTTGCTTTCCTCTTTTGATTTCTCCATGGTTTCGACTAAGAATCCTGGATCTAGCGTATGGAGAAACTCCCCGTGAAATTAACTTAAGATCAAGATGTTTCTTAAGTATCTTCTCGTATATCGTCACGATCCTCCCGGTTCATAAGGATTGGTTTGAATCTTACGAACTTGTACTCCTTTCCAGGTTTAACCTTTAAGGAAGCTTTAAGCTCGTTCTTATCCCACCAAGCCAAAGGATCTTCATTGTAATTCCTTTGGATCTTCTTCTTGATATCCTCGAGTGATATTTGTTCCTCTAGGGTCACGCCACTCTGCGGACTCTCCATTAGACTCATCCATAATTCCGCAATGGCTTCCTTGGGTAACTCGTTCTTCTCATTGTACTGCGAATGAATACAAGTTATTATCCCATATCTTCCGATCCTTCAATGGAACCAAATTGTCTATAGGATAATAAAGCTTAACCAAATTTCCTTCGATCCGCCATTTTTGGATTGCAAAGTTTGGCTTCATCACCACGCTTTGCGAAAAGTAATAGGCATTTTTCTCGTAAAATGCATCCCGTAGTCGCGGACAATGATCTTATGATCACATAATGTTGTGAAAATAAGTCTTCTTGTCTCATTTTCTGTGTAAATCGCTTGAATGTTTGTAGGAATTGTTTCCTAGCAATACATCCGCTCCCGTATCATGGAAATAGATTGGTGGCGTCTTCACTTTGTACCATGGTACCGCCCGCGCCTCCGATCATGATTTACTCGCTTGTTTAATTCCCCGTTAAGGATAAGAATCCTTTTAGAGAAATCTCTTCCTCGCAATAGCTGGTAAATATTCTCCAATTTCTTTAGGAAAAACATCCGGCTTTGCAAAAGATATATTCCTAAGACTAATCAATATAGCGTAAATACTCGGCCTTGTATTCAACATATAACATTACGATAGAAATGTATATGGAGAATGGACTAGTGGTCATCCTGATTCGTATTTTTATCGCCCACCGTGAACTCCATTCCGTCTTGTAATCTTTCCCAAGGTTTGTGATCCTCAAGAAAATCAATTCCCGATTAATTGTTCGGGATTTTCCCCGCAACTCCCGTGATAGTAAGCTCAATTTCTCCTATCTTCAGCTTCCTTGATACCGTCCAACTATTGGTTGTTGGAGATAATATAGAACATCACAAGGAAAAATATTATCCTTTTGAGTGATGTCGAAAATTACTTCCACTTCTCGCCATCATCTTCGGACATTTCGGCTCTCCTGCTTTTTGAAAACATCCTAATGCGTCGAATCAGTATTTGGTCTCCTTTCTTCCCAACGGATACTACTCGTCATTCTCGTCTCCGTTGGAAAGACATCCTTCTTGCTCAACTCTAAGACTTCGACTTTTGTTGAAGACTGGTTGATCTTGTATTTTCATATCGATCTCCTTGATAGTTGGAGACTCAATAATTTCTCGGTAAAACTACCCTGCAAAGTCCTCGAAAATCCTTGGGACTTCAATAAATTCCTTTCTCAAGCATACTTGAATGATGTGTATTCAAGAGAGCATATGATATCTTGTATGTGATCGAATAGGGTTTATTCCCTTCTTTCATCAAATCATCTCTTTTGAAATCTTGATGAAGGGTTAGGACTCTACTAAAATCTCGATCTCCCGGATTGTATGCAATTCTAGGATAGACATTAAATGCCAATTTCCCAGCATACAAATTTGTTGTAACCGCTCCAAGGCATGAATCCTTGAGATTTGAGATTCGCTTATCAAAGATAGCCAGATTGAGTGGCGAATCTATTCCTTCTTTGAATGTTGCTTTAATAATGACTCTTATGGCTCCGATATGAATCCATGAGAGTGTATTTGCAACTTCTCTTTTAACTCTGCTTTTGATCTCCTGGATTTCTTTAATAGGGACCAACTGCATCTCGATCAGGTTACCGGTAAACTCCATCGGAATGGCAAATTCTCCGGTTGTTACCCTGTGGATAATTTGGTGTTTTCTATTACGAAAACCAATCTTATCCAAAGCCTTTTCCATCGCCCCAATTGTAAATCCATCATAGATTTGAAGCTTTGGATCTTCCTTCATAATTCTCATAAGAGTCTTATGAGACACCGTAGTGTGAGAGAGGAATCTTGACATATCCTCCCTAACCGTCTGCTGAAGAATTTCTTCTTCACTCCGATTCTGAGCTGGAGTCACTTCCATCTTCAGAATAGATTTCTTCTTCATAGATGCTTTCATCTGAGGGTATGTCCTCAAATTGATACACCTGTATAAGATCTTGATAATAGACAGCTTCCTCGATTTCTGGGGTAGCTTCGAACTGTCTAATTCTCGTTTTTGATTGTCCGGGGTCCGCTGAGATATGCCCTCTTGCTCCGCATGTCCAGCAATTACAATCTTTGAAACTTTCATTAGCTCTGGTGTGAGCACGCCTGAAAGTTCTTCTTCCTGGATTTCTGCTGGTACTTGCTTGATTAGAACCTGATGATGAGGCTCTACTCCTGCTTGGTCTTTGGTCTTTGCCCCGATTTATAACTTTGGGCTTTTTGTTTTGACCAGAACCTTCTAGGTCTCCATGAAGACCGCTTCTTTTTTGCTTTCTTCGGTGGTATGGATGGCTTCGCTCCTTCTTCCTTTTGTGCCGCATTGGTTGACCTCCCACAATTGTTGGGATGTCATTATCCACGCAACATGAGGAACCGCTTTGTTAATTCCTCTTAATCTCTTGTAATTCCCGTCACAGAGCCGCTTGGTATCACCATTCGTATAATTTGGCCTTTAGGAAAGACATTTTTCCGCCACGCTTTCTTCACTCCATCCTTGTATTCCCTTATAAGCATTTCTCTCCGGGGACTCGGAATCTTGGCAAAGAATAGCTGTGCAGCTTCTTTTTCTTCAATCTTGGATTTCCATCGGTACTTCGTGTACAACTTGATATATCCGTCAATATGACAAATATCATATAACTCAAGGCTATAGAGGGCTTGTTTATATCTCTTTCTTTTTTCATCCTCTAATCCTCGAAATAACCTGTGCCGATGAATTGGATTTTGAATAGTTTTGCCATACCATCGACAATTCCTTTAAGTGATTCCCCTGATGTGACCGAACCTTTCGTACTAGCATTGGTCATATCCCAGGCAATCTTCACCGATCCTTCAAGACTCATTTCAAGGAGTAAAATGAATGAATCCTTTGTAAGATCGAGGGTTCCTGCTTTGAAATTCTCATAGTCAAGCCCATTCATCAATGAGAATTTCTCTATTTTTAAAATCAGGATATCCAGATTTAACATCAACCCATATGGATGTATTGGGTCGAGTGCGATCTTCCATAAGGCGTCGATAAAAATTCGGCCTTCCAAAGAGGTTGTCCGGTTCCCGCAAGTGGGTCTCGACCTCCGTCCCCGAAAGTGGATCACTCCCGGCGTGAAATCCCAAAGATGTGACATCCTTTCGTCCCGAGCTCCATGATTCGAACCCGTACTTTCTTTCGACGTTGGGATTAATCGATGGTGGTGGTGGTGGAATTGGTCTACCTTGTGGGTCATAGGTAACCAAAGCTGATCCATCACCTGCGTTCATCTTTAAATCTACAATACCTAATCCCGAAGGATTCTGCCAGTCATGTAGATCTTTAAGATTCATCTTTTCCATATCCATCTTTTTTTAATTTTTGATGGATTTTACTTTTATTAGAGCAATGAGCTTCTCCTCATCTGTCATCTTTCGTATAACTTGGTTTCCCCCCTTTTGGTGTAAATAGGTACTGCTTCAAATTTATACGCTTCTTTCCCTGGAAGAACTCGGCTGTCCTCCAGGTTCTTGACTCGTTTCAATATCATGAAGGAGTTCAAGAGTTTCCTTCGATATTTCACCATCGTCTCCATCCGCTCGATCGATGAACTTGTCTTTAGTAGATGAATATGGCGGTGGCCATAATGCGCACCGTCTTCCTGACTTCTCTAAGATCTTCTAAAACTTAGATTTGTCCTGGAAGTATCTCGTTCCACTCAGTACTCCATTAGGAATCATTGCTCGATGGAATTTTCATGAACCGTTTCTTGAAGGTTCATCAAGTGAACATATAGAATGCAGTTAAGCATCCATAATCGCCTATAATATTCTCGCTCGCATTTTGCATTGCCTTAAGGTTTCCCGTCGGCTCTGCATGTTCTTTTTCTTCATGTTGGTATTCCCAATATGAAACCTGGTCAAGTGTTCTTGTGCATACATCGTCAATATTTGACGATATGTCCTGTAAGGGGTACATCTCGGACATCGGTCCGGATCCATAATCTCGGAGTAATTTCTCCTCACCAATTGTTAATTACATAAATATAATAAATTTAACTAAAAGTTCTTAATAAACCTAGGCTTTGATACCAATTTTACGGCCCCTAAAACCTTTGAAAACCATTAGTTTACCTTCAACCTTGTATAAGGGGTATTTTGGGGTTTTATCAAATAAAAGGGTTATTTTTGAAACTTTTGAGTAAGTGAGGCTATTTTTGAACATAAGCCTTTCAAAGAGGCTTTCTTAATCTTTTCCCAAAAAAATCTTCCTAGCTTCTTACTTTTTAGTAAGACAAAAAAGGGAAAAAAAAAGGATTTCTTTGTAAGTATAAAACTAGGGAAGAGGTGTGCCACCAAGCAATTTGTTGATGGTGAATGTATTAGATCTTATTTTTACCATAGTGAAAGTGTTATCAGCGGCGAGCACAGGACTCGGAATTTGGGGGCGAAACTTATTTTGAAGACCTATAAAATGTATTTTTCTCAAAAGAAAATGGAGGGGGAAGGGAGGGGAGGGGACAAATGTAAATTTTCATTAGTATAGACATAACTTTAGAATAATTAACAAGTAAGAAAAATAAATTCTAAAATTTTTTGGGCTGCAGCGGCCCCCACTTGCCCACTTAGTTCCGCGATTGAGCGTTATATTTTCTATCATAAATATCATTACATGCCACATGTATATGATGATGTAATCGTATTTGTACACATCACATTTATACAGTACACATGAGTAGATGATGAAACACTAAATGAAATAGAGGATAATTGCTTTCCTTAATATAATGTGAGTGGTTCACACACTAATACTTCAATCAAGTTTCAATAATATATTCTTTCCTTTTGTTACCCGTATTGTCATTTTCTAAAAATAAGTTTTTTTTTGTTTTCATTTAATTATTATTTCAAATATATAAATTATGACTATTACTCAATCGAACTTATAATGACAATGTTCTATTTTTAACTTTTTATTTTTCATAAAAGCCACTTCTATTTATATTCTCATTCTCAACTCTTGTATGCTCAATTTTCGATTATATATTACACAATTGGGATCCATTAGTATCACTTATATCTGCATAATGTACCTTCTCAAGAAAAAAAAGAAAAAAAATCTGCATAATGTACCATTATTTTTAAATAACATCGCAATGGAATCCACTACGTATAGATTATTATATTTTTGCAAGAAAAATCAGAATACTAAATCAGAAGTATTTTCATTGTACACCTTATAAAATTCCACATTAATTAAAACTTTTTACAACCAAATATCCCCATAGAATTTGAATCCGTACAGCTATGAATATCAAACATATGGGTTTTTGTTTAGTTTATATGTTCCTTAAAATATTTTCTTAAATGGTTGAAAGCTAATAATTAAAATACTCTATATATATGTCGAGCAAAAGTTTTAGAGTATAAACTTATAAGTTTTGAAGATTAAAAAAAAAAACTTAGGGCGCAATTCGATATGATTTCATTTTGCTAGAGAATAGTGGTAAAAAACATTTGGAAGGAAAAAGATAAATTTTGAGACTGTGATTGGATGTGAGATGAAAAAATAATGATGAAAATTGATTTGCTTTTAAAATAGTAAATAATATTGGTAGTTAGAAATGTGTGAGTGAGTGAATAGTGAAATTTGTGGGAGAATGTGTAATAATGATTATTTTTCTCAAATATGTAGATGTGATTGGTAGGACAAAAAATGAGAAATAGTGAGTAAGAAAATTGTATATTTTCTGAAAATTTTCATAAACAAACGCATGAAAATTCTCCAACATAATGAAAATGAAATTCCTTTCATATCCAATCGCAGCCTCATCATCTCATTTTATAAACTCGTTCACAAAGGGAGATCACACTTAAAAAATAGGGGTAATTACAAAATGTACCCCTGAGGTTTGACCTAATTACAAAAAAGACCAGCTAACTTTCAAAATTACAAAAAGTACCCATGAGGTTTGATTCAGTGTTAAAATTAAGGGGTATACTGCAATGATTTTATAAGTATGAAGGGGGATTTCGAAATGTTTTTGTTTATGAAGGAGTCAAATGTTACACAAAATAAAACCTCAGGGGTAATTTTTGTAATTTCAAAAAATAGATGGGTTTTTTTGTAATTAGGTCAAACCTCAAGGGTATTTTTTGTAATTAACCCTAAAAAATAACTATAATATCATTTCAGTTAGTCAAAAAAAATATTATGCATTCGATCTCATTTCTAAGATCGTGCAAATTTCTTCATCATCATATTTTATCTAAAGAATCCACAAGCCTATTATTAAGATATATATTATAATTAATAAATTGCAAGAACATTATAGAAGATGTATAAAGTTGTGAGATATTTGAGTAAAAGCTTAGCCAAACACCTTTTACTTTATTTTTTCAATTTTCTTGGTTTAAATTAATTATTGGAAACATGTTATTTGTAAGGATGTCAATCCCCGACCTGACACGGAAATCTGACATGAATTAACCCGACCTAAAATTATTGAGAGAAACACGAACATGACTAACACGAATCTGACACGAAGTTATCAATTTATTTAAAACGTAGTTGTTTATCTTTTACCTAACTTTTAATATATTTTGAGCGCAAACCGAAATCAATTTAAAACCAAACACGAACCCGATCCAATTTTCCCAAATTGACACTCCTAGCTATTTGGTTCATGACAGACTAGGTAGCCGTGGCCCAACATTTTCAGAAATGCTCGAAATATATAAAGGATTTTTAAAGAGTTAAATGTGGGCGGTAAAGTTCCACTTTTCACCCTCAGTGGGACCCAGTCCACCATAATTGAATTTCCCTCGCGCTATAAAACTCAAAGCTCCAGCCCACCACCGCCAAACTTTTTAGTTTTTACTGGCTCTATTTTAGTTCTATTTTTTTGTTGTAAAAAAAACATCTAGTTATATTTTTATTTGCCACCTACCTAAATAAGTTGTTATATTCTTTTTTTTTCCTTCAAAATTAGTCTTTCGTTTAAAATCGGCTCCATTTTATATGTTCACTTTGATTTGCGTGAAATTAAAGAAATAGAAATAATATATATAATATATATGCATATATACACATATTATTGTCTCTATAAAATATTTAAAAATTTGTGGTGATAAATTATTACTTTAAAGTAAGGGCATACTTGATGAAAAAAATAATAATTTGGGGGACGTTTTGAAAAAAATGAAAAAAATACATATATATAATAAGTATTTTGGGGGACGTTTTGTAAAAAATGAATAATAATTTTTTTTTTTAAAAAAAAAATTTTGATCTTTACAACTTTAATCTAAAGCGCTCATCAAATTAAATGGGATTCATTGTTTGAGATCGAGGATAGTATATTGTATGAAATCGACTTAAGAGCAATTAAAAAAAAGTTATACAAGTTATGTCCAAAAAAAGTACATAAATTAGGTAAATGTCTATGTTTTTAGTAGGAATTATTCCCATATATATTTCATGGACACCTCATAGTCATAGTTAAACAAACTTTATTGGTTTCCTTTGTCCATGTATCTGAACCTAGTAATTGTAATTCAATGAATCATTTATAAAATTATAATATATTTCAGAAGATTCAAATATTCATATATTCCTGAATTCACATTAAAATTTCTTATATTTATTTGAGATATAACAAAAAGAAATAGACTATGAAGATAGGGCTTCGAAATCCTTTGGAAAAGGTCAAATGCATACTTCAATGAATATGTACGAGGAGTATATACTTGTATTTTTCCATTTCAATGCTTTCTACATGTAATTTAAATAAAAGAGATTTTTTTTTTTGTACTAGGTACAAGTATGAAATAACATCAAACATCTTTATTCCTAATTATTTATGAATTTATATTCAATAAAACGGACAGATGTAGCGACTAATACTTATTCACCAAATTTTCGAAAATTGCTAATTTCTCTGGGCAACTAGTAGACCTTAATTTTCATGGAAATCCCAAGTAGAATATTTGATAAATAACTGAAACTGCTAATATCTACAGATCACTCCAAGTCAAGAATTTTGAACAGTAATTCAACTTCTTTTTCGGAGATGCTAGTTCTTTGAGCTAGGAACTTGCATGCAACAATTCAGCAAATGTTAAATGGGCCCTGAGGGTTGTCCCATGGGCAGGAAGACTCATCCGACGCTCAAATCAGTCCTGATAGGAGAATAAATCCAGGACAAATAATAGAGTAATTAATTATGAATACTTAGAAATGGGACGGAGGGACTTATTATACATGTGTTGATGGGCTGCATGTCTTATGGGATAAAGTGGGCGCGTGGGCCGATATGAGCCGCATAAGCCGGATAATTATATCTAAAATCCAATAGTGATTAATAACATTGGATAATCAATTTAAAATTAAATAATACGCAAAATAAGTAAATTATGAAATATTGGGAAAATTCAATTTTATACCCAACAAATAACAATACCAATGAAAAAAAAAGGGAAGATTCAAGAGATGGATGGGATGAATCGGAGATGCAAGACAGGCAGCATCTTTCGAAACCTTTTCCTTTACGATCAGAAGCAATTATTGCAGACATATACTCTCATTATTCGAACCTCCAAAGTCCACTACCATAAGGAAACTTGATCACCATGAATTATTTTTAAGATATTCCATAAAGAAATATGTAATAATTCATAATAAAGATTAGGATAATTACAAAAATAGCAAAAATAAAAAAAAATGAGGTTTTGGGTAATAATAAAAATATCAGAGAAGTTTCCAAATCACAAACCCCTGGAGGTTTAATTTTGTTTTCACATTTTGCGTCAACAATCGTTAGTTAATTTGACAGAGTCATCAAATATTTTTCATTTAAATCCATCAAACTGGCTATTTGTAATATTTAGTGCATATTGGGAGTACTTTGGTAAAAGTCCATTTAGAAATCGACTTCTTAATAAGCAACTTTTTAAAAGTCTCCAATTCTGGTATATATAAAATGGACTTTATGGAAAAGTGACTTATTCAAAAGTTTATGTTAAATTAATAACCAAACAATTATTATTATGAGAAATAGACGTTTAGATCCAAAAATCTATTTGAAAAGTGCTCCCAAATAAACTGTTAGAAAAATTTGAGGATGTAATCAAAATATTTGCTAATGTCAAAATTCCATTAGTTCAATATTACGAATATTACAAATAGCGGCGTTGAGGGATATATGTAATCAGTAAAATATTCGATGAAGTCAATAAAATTCATCAGTTCAATTAAAGGTTGAGGTAAAAATTTAAGACGAAATCAAACCTCAAAGGGGTTTTTTGTGATTTGGAAACTTCTCTAGGTTTTGTTGTAATTAACTTAAACCTCAGTATATTTTTTAATTTTTATTTTTCGTAATTTATCCTAAAATTAAGGACCGATAATTGATCTGATTGGCCGACCCAACATATGTTATAATGCAGCCTATTTATAGGATGTCCAACCAGGTAAGGGGCCTCTTTACTACAAGCGCAAGAATTTGAGATAGTAAAATGAAACCTCCATGTATGTGAGCACTCTTCAATTGTCACTATGTTGTAAACTCCGAGTAATGGGCAGACCACTAAGATAGTGGTGTATGTTTCATTTTAAAAACTGCAGTTTCAGCTTTTAAGCTGCATCTTATTTGTTTTTATTCTTCACGGGATACGACGTCGGGTCGCGCGAGCGGGCGCGCGTGTGGCCTTGCCCACCGTACCTAACATGTATATAGTTATTTCATCTTACACACTCTTGCACACCCACTTATTCATATATTGAATAAAATTAGTATTTTATTCCTATGTGGGATGAATATCTTTTCACCTTCCCATCATCCATTATTCTATTTCCAAGTAACTACTTTGTGTATTTTATTTCTCACTCACCACAAATTAGTTTTGAGAACTTAAATATACTATATTCATCTACTTAAAATGTAGATTATCATTTTAATATTTAATTTCCTCCAAAATTAAATAATTAGTCACTAAAAAATTGGTCAAAGTTTGGTCATCAACCAATACTTTTAAAACCAATTCCCAACACTTATAAGAGGTAAGAGCTTATATGATATTTTAAATAAGCTCAACCAACCAACCTCTAGATAACGTTAAAATGTACGACACCTCGTAAACCGGTTAAAAGATCTTCCCTATCAACCCTATTTTTCATTTCCACCCAAACAAGGCCACATATCTCCAATAATTTCAACTTTTTTACCCCTACTTTTATTTTCCACTCCACCTAGACAAACACTTAAACTTTTAGATGGGCAAATTATTCCTAAAAATAATATATAATTTGGGTGTTCAAATGTCATAGCCCTGATGAAAGCAACTGAACTTGGAAGAATATGTGCTGCTGGTGATAGTGCAATTACAATACCAAAAGGAATTAAAGACACTCAAGATTGGGTCCTCAACCCCATACTCTTTTGTTGTTTCACATTCAACTTTAGTAGAAAAGCATTCACCTTTTAAAAGATGTTTTTGGGGTCTTTTTTTTGCTCCAAATAGTTTACAATATTTTTTGGTGCACACCATCAAATACATATTTAATTACTAAATTAAACCAAATTATCATTAAACACTCATGTCTTAATATTCTAAAAAGCGCTATGCGCTAGTCGGGCGGCAGACTCGGGCCTAACCGCCTGGCGGGGTTTGGCGGGATCTGGGCGAGGTCGGCGGGGCCTAATCGGAAAAATAATATAGATGGACAATGGGGAGCCTAGCGCAGTTGACTAATCGGTGGAAATTTAGCGGATATTTTTAGAATAGTTATTATAATGCACTCATGGTGCAAAAGAAAGTCTTGCTATTATTTTAGGTTATTCTGCTTACATAGCTTTTCTTCTAATCATCAAATTTGTTGTGCTATTTAAAAAATTTAACAAATCTAGCTGATTTGCACTGAACTTTATTTAATGGTACATGTTGGTAAATGAGTTTGAAATGTGATTAAAATAATGATATAGAATATTAATTCATTCTAATGTGCCAAAAGTTTAGCATCATTAAAATTAATTAATTTTCATTGTGAACAGAATAAAACCTTTCATGCATATCATTAGTCAAAATTTATGCATTAATCTGGCTGTAATAATTAATAAAGTGGAATCTCATGGTCTATTAAGGTTAGCTAGCTACGTGTAATTTGTTTAAGAAAAATCAATCGATCAATTATTACAATCAGCAACACCAATAACTAATGGCCAGAGTGAGACAATGAATTGAGCTCCTTTTATCTAACAAATAAATTAACTAATGAGTCCCTTTTTTTAGCCTTTTTGGCCAATTGAAAAAAATTTTTAGCCATCTTTTTCAAATACATCTTTTTTGCCATTTTGGGGTGCGAAATGACATAGATGTCCTTTAGTAGTATTACAACTCATTTTCCAAGTCACAACATAACCAAACACTCGAAAAGCACACAGTAACCCCCAAAAATTCGAAAACGGCGACTTGAACGATGGCGATCGAATTGACGACGGAGACTGCATCGACCTCTATAGTTTTTTTTGTTGATTTATTTAGTCTATAGTTGTTTTAGGTTAGGATTGTTAAGATTATTTGTAGTTTTTGTAGAAATTATAGGGGTTTATAGTGGATTTTGTGTTGGTGGGGAGGTTAGGATATTAATGGCAGAAAGTGAGAGGGGAAGAAGACGATGACTGGCGAGTTACATGTGTAAGTCGAAATCTAGTTACTTTTCGTGTAACTCAATATCGAGTTACTATATCTCGATATCGAGTAATGTGAAGATAATGGTATAATACGTATATCGAGTTAAATGTAACTGGATACCCAATAATTGGGATATCCAGTTACATAACTCGATATCGAGTTTTCAAAAAAAATAGTATGTGTTAGTCAAACCAGCAATAACTCGATATCGAGTTATTGTTCAATCTTCTCTCACTTATTATAACCAGTTATTTTGTTTTTCTACAAAAAAACTCTGAATTCACATAACTTTTTTGTTTTAAATTCGTTTTGCATGTATAATATATCAAATTAATCATCTTTTTGATATCTATAATTCAGCACCCATATTGCATATTTAAAAACAAAAAATCCAGGTTCAATTTTTTAAAAAATATTTGAAAAAAAGAGTAAGAGGATATATAGAGATAAGTGAAAGAGAGAAATAATCTAAATATCAAACAAACACGCTAGAAGGATATGAATGTCATTTTATACTCCAAAATGGCTAAAAAAATGTGTCTACAAAAGATGACTATTTTTCATCTTTACATTTTCTAAATGGCTATTTTGTACCATTACCATTTTATATTATATGAAATCCTGATATGAATGTCATTTTACACTCCAAAATGGCTAAAAAAATGTGTCTACAAAAGATGACTATTTTTCATCTTTACATTTTCTAAATGGCTATTTTGTACTATTACCATTTTATATTATATGAAATCCAAATAAAAGGAATATCTTTTCACATGATTAGTTAACTAAAAGTTGTTTTTCCTTTTTTATTATTATTAGGATGAAATAAATTCCCAATTCCCATCACTTGAGTCTTGGCGTTGTTGAGCTAGTTAATTTTGAAACAATTTACTTTTTCGAAATTAAAAATTCTTTTCTTCTTCCGTTTAAGGTCTCTTGTAATGACCTGTGATAATAAAATTTATTGGGGACAGACCGACAGTAGTGGTGGCAATTTGGGTCATCAGTTTGTGTTTGGTGTCGGGTCGATTCTGGGTTATGCTTAAGATACATCAAAATTTTCATTAAAAATATAAAATAACTACATTTTAGACAAATTCGTGACATCGTGTCAGATTGGGTTAGTCGTTTTCATATTTAGGTTTCTCTCAGTAATTTCGAATCAAATTTCTGTCCGGTATCGTGTCAGGATTGTTAACCATAGCCCATAGGTGGACAGATCGGGTTAGGATGAGGTTGTTTGGAAGGGATGAGGATTCTTTTTCAAGAGTGTGGTTTGATTTTGATGTTCAACTTGCCCTCGTCAACAAATTGAGTCAAATTTTGCTTATTGGAACTCCTTTAATTTGGCGCCACATCCATTTTAAGTTTTTCTTTTTTATTAAATATTTATAAATTTCTCATAATTATCAAGTTTTCTTACACAGAAACTCCAACATTTGCCACTTGGGATGCATAAAAAGTTTTATCGAATATATTGCAATCTAATCATCGGAATTAATTGTAGCTCAGTTGGTTTGAACATTTGTAAACCAGGCTATTGACCTGGGATCAAATCCCATCCGTCCCACCCCTATCAGGACTTTGTAATTGTACTCAAAAAAAAAAAAATCACGTCATTATTATTGGAGGACACAAGGCTTCTTATTTTACAGTTTTGTCAACGAGGTTAATGTTGTACTTTTATAAATAAATAAAAAATGAACCTCATTCTTGATGGCTCCTACTACCCCGCTCCTAAAGCTTCGTGGATGAGGTGAATAGCGAGATATACTTCAACAACTTTGGATTATGAGATACTTTAGACTGAGTCACCACACAAGAAATCCTCCTTCAACCTGTTACCAGGTGGATTCGAGTTTCCACGCTGTTGGTGCCAGCGAAGCGGACACAACACTCAGGTCCTTTACCAATTGGGGTAGAGTGAAGTTACAGTCAATTGTGGTGATTGGGTTTGTACTGTTGGAAATTGGTTTTTATAAAATGTGATTTGACCCGGTTTTGACCAATTAATTAAGTGGGATCATTTATTTATTTCGGAAAAATAAATGATGTAATCGTAATCTACACCGTTGATAGATGAAATTAGCATTTTTAATTTCTCAAAACTAATTTCGGGTAAATGAAAATTAATGCATAAATTAGCCACTTAAATATCTTTTATATAAGGAATATAAAAATATGGGAATATGAAAAGTCATATCCCACATAGGAAACATATTAAATGTTTTGATTATTTTATATAGAGCTTCACCACTAATAAGGATAATGAGTAATCAAGTGGAGCTCCTTATGGTACACCCTAGTGGACCAAGTCAATTTTGACTAGCCTTTGGCTAGCTCAAATAGCACCAAAGACGGTGTTGGGCACGTCGCACATAGTCGTATTGGGCGCTTTAGAGGCGCAATTCGCACGTATGCATCTTCGCGATGAGCTTTGAGGAGCCTTAAAGTTTTAGAGAAATTGAACCATGGTTCGGTCGAGTGGCTCGGTGACGTAGCAGGGCAGCTTGATAGGTGTGAGTTTTGCATGTATTTTGAGGCGTATTTCTGGCTATAATGATGGGTAAACATGCACATACTCGCGTTAAATGTTACATATTCACTCCTTGTGGAAAAGATATTACACTTTGCTTATTTTGTAGGAATTTCATGATATTTGAAGCAAATTGAATACGAATACGAGATAGCAAAGTGAAAACACGGAGAATCGAGTGAGTATACGAAAAGTGAAGCCAAAAAGAGCTAAAGTTGAGCGTCCTAAGGAAAAGACAGGAGCACACGGATTGGGCGTGCCTCGGGCACCACCCATGCACCCCACGAATAAAGAAACTTTGAGTCTCAGTATGGCGCACGGGTAGGCCGCTCCTCCTACGCACCACCCGTGCGCTCTGCACAGAGAAGGGAAGAATTCAGGGATGGCGCACGGGTAGCCGTGCTCGACGCACCACCCGTGCGCCCTACGAGAGACTTGGATTATTTCAACAGGGGTGGCGCACGGGTAACCCGTGCGTGGGCGCACCCACCGTCTTGTCTGGCTGAATCCCATAATCTGCAAAGATTATGCCCTAAACTTGAAGGTGGGTATAAAAAGGCTTTTTGGGGCGCACACAAGGATATTCTCGCATTTTTGGGATCTACAACACAAGACAAGGGTCAACTCTTGGAAGGAGATATCAAGGAGACAATCGGGATGCATCGGAGCTTGAAGAGCGGAGATATATCGAGAGATTGTCGACGTTCCTAAGTTTTTTTCTTGCTTCTCTTTTAGTTTCAATCTTTCATTTTCATTTGTAATGGCTTTGAACACTTTGTTTATAAATTGTTTAGAAATCATGTGTAGCTAAACTCTTGAGATTTCCAGGTTTTGGAAGTAGATTAATGAACTCTTGTTGGATGTTTTAATCTTAGTTGAAGTTATTATCTTGAAGCCTATTTGAGTATTTTGAGCTTATTCTTGTTTTATCACTTGATCAATGATTTAACTTGTTTGATATATTGATTCATAATTCGAGAGATGAGTTTCAATATTAAATCTTGAATACTCGACACAAATATTTGCATGAATCGAGAGGTTTGTAAATATTTGTGAGGACATTTGATCTTTTAAACTTTTGGGAGTTGAATGCTTCATGTTGAGTAGAGATGCTAGCATAAGTATTTCAATCTACATTTTATATGCATCTCGAGAGGGGGGATAAAATAGCTTTGTGATCGTCTTATAGGAATATTGATAATAACGTGGCTTGATTAAACCGGACAACAAGAGGATTATTAATCGAAACCTTAACTCGGAAATCCATTTCATTATCTTGATACTTCTATCATTTGTATTATCTTAATCTTGTGTTTTAGTGATTTAAATTGTCTTAATCTCAATACAACAATCTTCCAATTTCGATCGTCTAAATAAAAATAAGACTATTTTGGTTCAATACTTAGCGCATAAATTTATTAGTCTCCGTGGATACGACCTTGCTTATCCTATTCTATAAACTACACCGTACACTTGCGGTGAAGCTAAAAATAAGGCGAACAAGTTTTTGGCGCCGTTGCCGGGGACTAATACAATTTTTGGTGCTAATATTGCGATAGATAGAATTATTCTTAATTTAGACAATTTTATTTTTACATTTTGAATTCACTTTAATTCTTCATTATTTGACTTGTTTCTTTTAGTTCGGTCCATGTAGTGCATGAACACGCGCTCGAGGCAAGGGGACTTGATACCACTTATACCGGAAGTCGAGGCTTTCGCGAGAAGAATCAGTGCTACCACTAGACGGGCTGAAAGACAACACAATCCGATAATGGGGGATTTGAACGAGTTACCAATACCGCCAAACAATGGTGGAAATGAGTTACCGATACCGGTTCAACAGCAAGCCATTCGTGATTACTTTCGACCACAAACGAATCGTAATTACGGTGGTATTGCCCATATTCCTATCAATGACAACAACTTCGAGCTCAAACCGACACTCGATCAATATGGTACAACAGAATCGGTTTGGGGGTTCGCAATCAAGATCCTAACTCTCACCTTGCATATTTTATCCAAATATGCAATAGATCAAAATGAACGGAGTCTCGGATGACGCCATAAGATTGCGCTGTTCCCATTCTCTTTACGGGATAAGGCGAAAATTGGTTGGGTACTTTGACGCAAAGCGATGTAAGCACATGGGACGAATCGAGCCAAAAGTTCTTGTTTAAATTCTTTCCACCAAGCAAAACTTTGCACTCAAAAGCGATATTACTCAATTCCGAACCAGTTCGACTCTAAGCCTTTGTACGAGGCTTGGGAAAGGTTTCGGGATTTGTTACGTAGATGTCCACAACATGGGTTTCCGGAGGATCAACAATTATGTTTCTTCTACAATGGTTTAATGGGACAAACGAGGGCCTTTGTGGATGCCGCAATGAGGAGCGTTGTTGGCAAGGTTTCCACAAGATGCGCTTGAACCTTCTTGAGGAAATGGCCATGAACATTACTGCATGGCCATCCGAAAGATCTAATGTACAACGAATAGCGAAATCTCGGATTCGGACCCATTAAAATTAAAACATTGACAAAGACAAGTAGCGTCTTTGACAACTTAATTGAGTGTATTTACGAAGGGGCCGAAGGAAGCCAGGAGCATAGGTAGTGAAGCTCTTCTATATCCGATGGAAGAGGTAAATTATGTGAATAACCTAAATTTCAACAATTTCCTAATAATTCAAACCCAACGCACTACCATCCGTAGTTGAGAAATCATGAAAATTTTTCCTACGCAAATACAAAGAATGTGTTACAACCTCCGGGGATTTAATGCTTCAAGTGGAGCGAGAAATGGGAAGGCAAATCATCGTTGGAAGATGCACTCACCTCCTTCATAAATCAATCTAATGCATTCATGAATGATACGAGGAGTCGCCTCGCTAGGCAAGACTCTCGGATGGATAAGATAGAACAACAAGTGATAAGCTCGATAAAGAATCTGGAGACTCAAATGGGTCAATTGGCTACAATTGTGGGTGGTCAACATCACAAGGGTCAATTTCCAAGTAATACGGAAATGAATCCTAAGGAACAATGCAAGGCTATTCGTTTACGAAGCGGTACGAATATGAGGGGCCTAAAGAAAAATGGGAATCTGAAACTTTTAGATGAAGCATCGAGGCGAGCGGGAGAATCCGTGATGAAGGATGATATTGAAGAAAATAGGAAAGAAGAGAACAAAGAGGCCACAAACAAAATGGTGAGAAGCTAACATCATCATCTAACTCGAATATATCTAAGTTGCCTATATCTCTTCCCTTTCCTCAAAGATTTCAAAAGAAAAAGCTTGATGATCAATTTGCCAAAT
Source organism: Rehmannia glutinosa (assembly GCA_016081115.2). Taxonomy (NCBI): domain Eukaryota; kingdom Viridiplantae; phylum Streptophyta; class Magnoliopsida; order Lamiales; family Orobanchaceae; genus Rehmannia; species Rehmannia glutinosa. Next base: position 162,238 of record JABTTQ020001735.1, on the reverse strand, counting down.
TCCTTGATATATTTAAGAAATTGCACATTAACATTCCTTTTGCAGACGCACTAGAACAGATGCCAAACTATGCGAAATTTCTTAAGGATGTTATGTCAAAAAGCGAAGGATGACAAGCTTTGAAACGGTGAATTTGACGAAGAATGTAGTGCAATTATCCAAAGGAAGCTACCATAAAATCGAAAGATCCGGGAGTTTCACTATCCCTTGTGCTATTGGTGGTAATTTCTTTAATAAAGCGTTATGTGATTTGGGGGTAAGTATTAATTTGATGCCTTTGTCCATTTTCGGGAAGCTTGGATTAGGCGGCGTGAAACCAACTACGGTGACATTGCAACTTGCGGACCGATCACTTACGTATCCAAGGGGAATTATTGAAGACGTATTGGTAAAAGTTGATAAATTTATATTCCCGTGGATTTCTTGTTCGGATATGGAAGAAGATCGAGACGTTCCACGATACTTGGACGTCCCTTCCTAGCCACGGGTAAAGCCTGATAGATGTGCAAAAGGAGCTCACATTACGTCTTAATGATGAGCATGTTTTATTCTATATATAAGGCAATGAAATTTCATGATTCGGTGGAGAATTGTAATTTTTGGATATAGTTAGTTCATGCATTGAGGATTATGTTCATCGGACATTGTCTACGATGATTTGGAATTTGGTCTAACCCACTCGTGCTCAATGTCGAGTGTTGTACTTGATTTTGATAACCAAGATTTGTACGACTATGTTTGTGCCTTAGATCATATGCAGAACTACCTAAGAGCGCAAGAGGCGAGAACGCAAATCCGAAATAAGGAGCCAAACTTGCGAACGCACCACCCATGCGTCCACGCACGGGCAACCCGTGCGTGATCTTTGAGGACGAGTTGAGCTCTCAAGAGCACACGGCCGTCTTGTGCATGGGATACCTGCGTGACTGAAATAGCAACACCGACTCGGAACTCAAGCAATTACCTGAACACCTCAAATACGCATTCCTTGGGGCAAATAATGCAAATCCGTAATCGTTTCATCTCTTCTCACTCCTACTCAACTTGATAAATCAAGTTAAGAGTTTTACGAAAACATAAGTCGGCACTAGGATGGTCTATAACTGATTTAAAGGCATAAGTCCATCCATTGTGATGCATAAAATTCGGATGGAAGATGTTTATAAACCATCGATGCAAAACCAAAGACGACTAAACCCTATCATGCAAGATGTGGTTAGGAAGGAAGTGTTGAAATGGTTGGATGCCGGGATCATTTATGCGATATCGATAGTTCATGGGTGAGTCCTACAAGTGGTGCCGAAAAAAGGGGGTAACAGTGGTGAAAAATGAAAATGAAGAACAAATTGCTACTAGAATTGTTACCGTGTGCGAATATGTATTGATTATAGAAAACTTAATGATGCCACTCGAAAAGATCACTTCCCTCCCCTTTATCGATATGATGTTGGATCGTCTTGTAGGTTATGATTATTATTGCTTTTTAGATGGTTATTCCGGTACAATCAAATCATGATTGCGGAAGACCAAGAGAAAAACAACATTTACATGTCCGTATGGCACATTTGCATTTAAATCGCATGCCATTTGGTTTATGTAATGCACCTGCCACTTTCCAACGTTGTATGATGGCTATATTTCACGATCTTATTGAAAAAGTTATGGAGGTGTTTATGGACGATTTCTTTGTGTTTGGTGATTCTTTTGATAATTGTCTTCACAATCTTTCCCTAGTCTTGCAGCGATGTGAAGAGACCAATCTAGTACTAAATTGGGAAAAGTGCCATTTTATGGTACGCGATGGTATTGTGCTAGGTCATCGAGTCTCTTCCGCAGGTTTGGAAGTTGATCGGGCAAAGATTGTAGCAATTGAGAAGTTACCACCTCCTACAAACGAAAAGCCATTCGGAGCTTCTTGGGCCATGCCGAATTTTCTGAAAGGTTTATCCGTGACTTTTCTAAAATTTCTAAGCCCTCGAGCCAATTGCTAGAAAAAGATGTTGCTTTCATTTTTTCCAATGAATGTTTGCGGGCGTCAAACGTTGAAGACAAAGATTGGTGACCGCATCTATACTCGCCCCCCAGATTGAGTCAACCATTTGAGCTGATGTGTGATGCAAGTGACTTTGCGGTTGGGGGCTGTTCTCGGTCAAAAGATGGAAAAATTGTTCGAGATCCATCTACTATGCAAGTCGAACGTTGACAAGATTTCTCAATAGAATTATACCACAACCGAGAAAGAGATGTTGGCAATTGTTTTTCGCATTCGATAAATTCGATCTTACTTGATCGGGACAAAAACGATTGTGCATACCGACCATGCGGCTATCAAATACCTCTTTGACAAGAAGGATGCGAAACCGAGGTTGATTCGGTGGATCTTATTATTACAAGAGTTTGATGTGGAAATCAAGGACCGGAAAGGATGCGAGCGTGGTGGCAGACCATTTGTCTCGATTAGAAAATCAAGAGGAGCAAAAGGAAGATCGGGATTAATAAAAGAGAGTTTCCTGATGAACAATTACTCATGCTTGAGGCAAAGTTTCCGTGGTATGCGGACTTTGTCAACTACTTGGCTGCCGGAGTTCTACCTCCGGATCTATCACCGTATCAAAAGAAGAAATTCTTACATGATGTAAAGTTCTACATGTGGGATGACCCCCTACTTTTTAAGAGGTGCGCGGACAAAATCATAAGAAGATGCGTACCTCAAGAAGAATGGGAGGGAGTCCTACAACAGTGTCACTCCGCTCCCTCTGGCGGACATTTTGGCCCCACTCGCACCGCAGCGAAGGTATTGCAAAGTGGGCTATATTGGCCCACTTTATTTAATGACTGTTATTTGGTTGTGCAACAATGTGACAGGTGTCAGCGAATGAGAAACATTTCAAGGAAACACGAGATGCCAATGACCAATGTAATCGAAGTGGAGTTGTTCGATGTGTGGGGATTGATTTTATGGGCCCATTTCCATCGTCTTCGGGTTATCAATATATTCTACTTCTTTGTGGAATATGTATCCCGTTAGGTAGAGGCGATTCTTTCCAAAACAAATGATGCTCGTGTTGTAATGCGATTCCTAAAGAAAAACATCTTTACTAGATTCAGCACTCCAAGAGCTTTAGTTAGTGATGGAGGGTCGCATTTTGTAAACAAATTGATGAGCAACTTGTTGGCAAAATATGGGGTCAAACATAAAGTTGCATTGGCATATCATCCACAAGCCAATGGACAAGCAGAAGTGGCTAACAGGGAGATCAAACAAATCCTTGAAAAGACGGTGAACATCAACCGAAAAGATTGGGCATTAAAATTGGATGATGCTTTATGGGCGTCACGACTCGCATATAAGACACCGTTGGGCACATCTCCATATCAACTTGTCTTTGGGAAGTCGTGCCATTTGCCGGTAGAATTGGAGCACAAAGCATTTTGGGCGGTCAAGAAACTAAGATTTTCAAAAGGCCGGTGAAGAAAAATAGCTCCATTTGAATCAGATGGAAGAGTTTCGGGATGAAGCTTACGAAAACTCCCGAATTTATAAGGAAAGAACCAAGAGGTGGCATGATAAGATGATCAAGAAAAGAGAGTTTTTACCGGGAGAACCGGTGCTCCTATACAATTCACGCCTTAAATTTTTCCCGGGAAAACTCAAGTCTAAGTGGTCGGGGCCATTCGTGATAAAGAAAGTATTGAATCCACCCGGGATTGTAGAATTGTTGACAAAAGAAGGAGAGACTTTCATGGTAAACGGCCAACGGATTAAGCACTACTTCCACCGAGGAAATCAAGAGGAGGTGACATCCACCACCTTGCGCGACCCGTAATTTAACAAAACAGGCGTCAAGCTAAAGACGTTAAATATAACGCTTGTTGGGAGGCAACCCAACGGTTTTTCGTGTGACTTTCATTTTTGTGTGTGTTTAGTTTCAATTTTGTGTGATTTGAGTGATTTGATATGCGTGTTTCTATTAATGAGTGTGATTTGTGTGTTTTTGTTTCATTTTTGTGTGTTTTTATTCAAAAAAATATATATATATTTTGAATTGCTGTACAGGTGCGCACGGGTAACCCGTGCGTTGGCACACCACCCGTGCGCCCTACAGAGAGTTGAGGAGTTTACCGGGGTGGCGCACGGGTAGCCCGTGCTTCGACGCACCACCCGTGCGCCTTACAGAAGGAGCTTAAATAAGACAGTTTTTAAACTGTTCTTCATCCAAAATCTCTCCCAATCGCGCGCCCATCCCTAATACTTCATTGCCTTCAAAATTTTTTGTAATTTCTACCCAAATTCTCCCATTTAATCACTCCCCCATCACATTAGAACCATAATTTGCATTATATTCAAGTTGGATTGAAGAAAAATTGAAGATAAAGCACCTAGGGTTCAAGTTGTTCAATTTGAGTCGAAATTCAAAATTCCTAGGTAAGAGCATCGTTTTTCCTTGTGAATTTCTTGTCAATTATGTAATGGGAATCATGATTGGTGCTAGCTTTGATATTTTTGCTATGTTTTGAATGAAAAACTCTTTGAAGCAATTTATCAAACACCTTGTGGGCTTGTATAATTGAGGAGATTTTGGATGAAATATTGATGAATAAGGCATGGCCAATGATTGTTTGAGCTAATACTTGTCTAGAATGGCCATAATTTTTGCTTGCTTGGGGTAGTTGATCGATCAAAGTGAAGTAGGGAAGTGAATTTGCATCGCCTAATATGTTAGCTTTAATCCCCTACTTTGTTGTTGCCATTGATGATATTGGGATGCTAATTGAATGTATTTCGTACAAATCCTTCATGGCCGAGCGAAGAAATCCCTGGGTGGAAGGAGACGTGTGCGCGGGCGGCACAACGAGACGTGGCACCGCCGAGGTAGACTAAAAAGCAGTCCCGCGGCATATGGGGTTGAATTGACAAACGCCGATGATCTTGAGCGATGGAATTGCTTGGTGGGTCGCCAAATAGCTCCATCCCGCTATGCCGACGATGACTGTACCCAAACTTTGGGGATACATGAGGACGTTTGGCGTCTCTTTGCAAAGGTCGGATGGACCAATTTTATGAGCCGAAGGTGGCCGACCTTTAAACGATTCACACTGGAGTTTTTGAGTACCGTGGAAGTACTCAAACAAGGCGGGACTTTTGAACCATATATGATACGCCTTCCGGTTGGGGGAACATTCATGACAACTGTCTATGACCCAATTGAACACCATTTTCGAGGTTCCAACGAACGCTCGTACCCGCCCGATGCCCCATTATGATCAATATGACTTTTGGCGAATGCTTGTGGAAACACCACAAACGGGGCCTATGTTGTATGCCGCACGGACCGCCAAAGCCTCTTGATCCGGAATCCAGCTTTTCCGGTACATACAACGCGTGGATCGCATCCTCCGTGTTCGCCCGAGAAAATATTGGAGGGATGACTACTAAGGAGCTATATCTACTATGGTGTATGGTCACAAATACCCCCTACAACACACAACACAATTTCGCAGAGCAAATAGAACAGTTAGCTAGGCGGGAAGGGGGTACGATTTCTATAGGGGCATCATTACCCCTATCGCCCGAAATTTCAACGTTGATTTCCGAGGCTTGGAGCCTATTCCGGCAAAGCACTCGGGTTAATTTGGCATCGTTGCACCACATGAAGTTCATAGCAAACGAAGACAACACATTGGTACTTCTACTAAGAAAAGGTCTGCATTTCCGTTGCCTAACCCGCCATACACCACAGTCGATACATTGACGGACACCACCAACTTCCTAATGAACTCTGACGCACATAACCGAATTACAGAGGCTATAGATGCAAGAAAGAAGCGCAGAGTTGAAGGTTTCCTGGATGAAGAGGATATGGTGGCGGAGGAGGATGAGATACATGGACGAGAAATGGGGATGGAACCTCATCACCCCCAAATTGGATATGATATACCCGAGTCCTCACACGGAGGCGATTACCCCCGACGTTCTCAAAGCGGGGATCGTCCCGGTACTTCTCATAGTGGAGGACCCCCACGCGGCACTGATTTTCAAGACATGTTATATGCGTTTGGGGAGGACTTGCGTCGGCAAGGAGAGGAGTTGCGGCAACAGGGGGAAGATTTGAGGCAACATCGGGCTGATTTTCTCGCGTTCAGTGAGCGCTATGATCGGCGTTCCGAGGAGACGTGGCAAGTGCTCCAACAGTTACAAATGTGGCATATTTCCCAAGGCCACTTCCCACCGCCGCCACCGCAGATGATTGAGTATATCCCCACTTTTCGTTATTGAAATTCTATTTTTTCCCTTAGACACTATAATTTCATTCAAGTTTGGGGGAGAGATAGTATTTTAATATATGAAAAGTGTGGATACAAAAAAAAAAAAAATATTCATGCATTTTGTGTTTCATATAGTTGCATTAGAGCATTCTAGGTTGCATTTGCATTAGAGCACGTTTATAGCTTTAAGACGTCTATTGCTTTCGTAGTGGTTTGAGAGTGAGTTGACCGGACATGTTGCAACTTGTTGTTTGTGTGTTGATTGAGAATTTATTTTGTTGGGATTGGATGTTGGTTATGAGTTGATTGAGCCTTGAATAGATGACATTGAGCATGTTAACATGAAAAACTTGGTGTGATGCTTTGAATTACATTTTGACAAGCCTGTGAGCTTTGAGCCTTTACTGCTTATATCTTGTGCAGTCTTGTTGTGATTGAGTGTATCATTCATGTTGTTAAAATTCTAGAACTTGCTTGGGTATCTCTGTCAAGGCCACATGTTGTATGCGAATTGTGAATGTGATTAAAGGCCATCTTTGCTAGCCTTTCAAGCCTTTTACCTACCTAAAGATGTTGAAATTCCTAGTTAGCCAAGTTGAGCCTATAGCCTATTTCTTTGATAACCACAAAATTTAACTCTTGATCTTAATATATCCATCACCTTAAACTCGAATGTATAGCGTTGAGTAAATGAATGAATGAGGATGAATGGGGGGGGAATTGAAAAGTAGGATAAGTGGGCATACTTGGTTAAATGGAACAAAAAGAGGAAGGAAATGAGTTGAATAAAAATAAAAAAGTGTTGAAAATGCACAAATAAAAAAATTGAAAAGTTGATAAACTTGGGGGGCGAAGGATTGTGATTTGAGGCGATTCTCAAAAGAAAGAAAGGAAATGGAGATAAATAAAGTTGATAAAAATGAGGGATGATTGGAGTAGCATATGGGATTGTAATGAAAATGATTGATATGCTCATCGGTCCTCGAGTTTGAGTCACTTTATCCAAAATTTCCTACCCAAACCAAAGAGCCTTCATTACAACCAAATGAGAAAGTCCTTTTTGATTCACAAATTGCATACACTCTAGTGGCGGAGATATGAGACGAATTGCAAGCCTATGGTAATTTTGCGACATTGAATTGATCTCGAGCGTAAACACGTCCTATATCCTCGTGTGATGAGAGTATACACTTAACTTTGAGAGTTGGAATTGAGCATTTCACTTTGTTTTACTTGAGGCGTGTTCTTTGGTCGAGATCTTTGAGGCTTGATTGGGTTGTGCTCAACATTCATGACGAACAATATGGATCTTCTTGGGGTTCTCTCGTGTGCGCTGTTATTCTTATCTCCTGTTGTGCCTTCGTGTTCTAAATATTGTTGATCGGGACGGTCAACAGTTTAAGTTTGGGGGATTTTGATAGGTGTGAGTTTTGCATGTATTTTGAGGCGTATTTCTGGCTATAATGATGGTAAACATGCACATACTCGCGTTAAATGTTACATATTCACTCCTTGTGGAAAAGATATTACACTTTGATTATTTTGTAGGAATTTCATGATATTTGAAGCAAATTAAATACGAGTACGAGATAGCAAAGTGAAAACACGGAGAATCGAGTGAGTATACGAAAAGTGAAGCCAAAAAGAGCTAAAGTTGAGCGTCTAAGAAAAGACAGGGGCACACGGGTTGGGCGTGCCTCGAGGCACCACGCACGCGTGCACCCCGAATAAAGAAACTTGAGTCTCGCATGGCGCACGGGTAGGCCGCTCTCTACGCACCACCCGTGCGCTCTGAGAGAAGGGAAGAATTCACGGGATGGCGCACGGGTAGCCCAGTGCTCAGGCCGACGCACCACCCGTGCGCCCCTACAGAGACTTGGATTATTTCAACAGGTGGCGCACGGGTAACCCGTGCGTGGGCGCACCATCCGTGCTCTGCTACTGAATCCCATAATCTGCAAGATTATGCCCTAAACTTGAAGATGGGTATAAAAGGCTTTTGGGGCGCACACAAGGATATTCTGGCATTTTTGGGATCTACAACACAAGACAAGGGTCAACTCTTGGAAGGAGATATCAAGGAGACAATCGGGTTGCATCGGAGCTTGAAGAGCGGAGATATATCGAGAGATTGTCGACGTTCCTAAGTTTTTTCTTGCTTCTCTTTTAGTTTCAATCTTTCATTTTCATTTGTAATGGCTTTGAACACTTTGTTTATAAATTGTTTAGAAATCATGTGTAGCTAAACTCTTGAGATTTCCGGGTTTTGGAAGTAGATTAATGAACTCTTGTTGGATGTTTTAATCTTAGTTGAAGTTATTATCTTGAAGCCTATTTGAGTATTTTGAGCTTATTCTTGTTTTATCACTTGATCAATGATTTAACTTGTTTGATATATTGATTCATAATTCGAGAGATGAGTTTCAATATTAGATCTTGAATACTCGACACAAATATTTGCATGAATCGAGAGGTTTGTAAATATTTGTGAGGACATTTGATCTTTTAAACTTTTGGGAGTTGAATGCTTCATGTTGAGTAGAGATGCTAGCATAAGTATTTCAATCTACATTTTATATGCATCTCGAGAGGGGGATAAAATAACTTTGTGATCGTCTTATAGGAATATTGATAATAACGTGGCTTGATTAAACCGGACAACAAGAGGATTATTAATCAAAACCTTAACTCGGAAATCCATTTCATTATCTTGATACTTCTATCATTTGTATTATCTTAATCTTGTGTTTTAGTGATTTAAATTATCTTAATCTCAATACAACAATCTTCCAATTTCGATCGTCTAAATAAAAATAAGACTATTTTGGTTCAATACTTAGCGCATAAATTTATTAGTCTCCGTGGATACGACCTTGCTTACCCTATTCTATAAACTACACCGTACACTTGCGGTGAAGCTAAAAATAAGGCGAACACAGCTCAGGTGGCAGTGACTTGGCAAGAGTCATCTGGATGGCGACATGTGGCACGCGGTGGCAGTGATTGGACGCACCTGTTCGCTGACTGGACACGACTGTTCAGTATGTAGGGGTGCATAGTAAAGGTTGTGTACCTTTGGAAGAGATGCGATCCGACCATCGACAGCCTGTGATCATAAGGCACGATCCAACAGTCCAGATTGACCGAACCATGGATGCACTGCTTCGAAGGCATCCGTAACTCTATATAAACAAACTCCCAGGAATCTATTTTGAACATGAGAAAATCTGAAAATCATCTGCATATTTAGCATATTGTTTATGTCTTTTCCTTCTGTAAATTGAAAGTTCCGAAACTCTTTTTATTCGCTGTAAGTTTAAGTTTTGCAAATGTCTGTTAACTTAAACTTGAAAGTCGTTGTATCTTAGAGACGATTGCCTAGAACCGTTAGCACTTTGTACGGGGCAATTTCGTTTTGCGGATAGAAAATCCAATTCTCGCTTCGACTTAAATATTTTGTCCCGTTATTTTGTCCATTTTTCCGGAAAACCAAACACCGCAAATTACATGTACTTTGTATGAAAATTCATAAATTTATACTATATCATTGACCCTATAAGTTAAAATTCTTATAATTGTCTTCAAAAATAGGTTCCAAAAAAATCTCAATTCTTGCGTCCATGCACCAGAGTGCTTGTATTTTTATAAGGACGAGAATATTTGTATGCAAACGGCAACATAGGGGGCAAGTGGATACTGCTGCGCTACGCCCCTCCCCCAAATTTTTCAATTTTTTCTTCTTTAATTTAATTGTTGTTAGTCTATATTTATGTATACGTTAAAGCGAATAAACACATCAGTTCCCGCAATATTTGAGGGAAAAAAATATCGTAATTGTTTTCAAAATTAGGTTTCGCTCCCTACTCCCGCGAAAAAAATCTCAATTCATGTATCCGCCATTGTTTTATGAGAGACATGTGTAGGGGTGGGGTGTTCATATTAGTGTTTACGGGTCGATAGGATCAGGGAAGTTTGAGTTTTGTTCGTTTATTATAAATTCGAACTCGAACCTGGATTTATCGAATATATTGATGGCTCACAAATTTTTTTGATAATCGAGTCTAAACCAGCTTAGTAAATATTAATTATAAACTAAATTATTCTTCAATTATTACAAAAATAAAATTATATATATCTAAAACGCATAATATATCTATTAAAACTTATGATTTTATTCAAATGAACAAATTTATTTAAATATTTTTATATTTATCATAATTTAATCTACAAAAATTAAAATTAAAGTCAAATTATTAGTTTAATTTTGTACGAGCTTACTAACGAGCTCACTAACGAGGTTGTTCACGAGCTAACGAACCGAATATCTTTAAGTTTGAGTTTGATTCATTTATTTTAGCGAGCCTCATTAAACGAACTTGAAAGAGCTTTAATCAAGTCGAACTCCGAATAGCTCAGGAGCAGCTTGGTTCATTTGCAGCCTAGGGGTGTATGTGCAATATGTTAAAACTAAGGGTAAATTCGAAATGAAATAATTTATAATCCGAAAATCGGTCCAAAAAGGATAGATTGTGATTAGTTGGTCTACCTGAGGCAACCTTTTATAATTTGAATGTGGGGCTATAATCAATTTTAATTGCTCATCTTCCCCTCAAGATTTAGAAACTTTCCTTCTACACTTCCCAATAGACCACATAGGTTGATCCCTCTATAATATTACAACTACCCCCTCAAAGTTTTACTATATTACATATTTACACTCTTCACGTGAATGAGAAGTTTCTTGCGATTCAGATATATATTTTAGTCCTTTTCTATTTCTAAGGTCAATAAATGTTATGATCAATGACGGAGCGAGGACACAGTAATATAGTGGACCACTACATGAAAGCAGTGTTGTAAAAAACCCCAGCGCCTTAGCCGATCCGATTTTGCTAAAATCGCCTAAAAAATCGTTCAGGCCAAAAATCGGGCTAGGCATCCAGAAATCTAGCCTAGACGGCCAACAAATAGGGCTTAGGCGCCCGCATAGGCAGCCTAGGCGAAACAAATCGGCCAAAATAGTAAATATTAAAAAACAAAAATAATAAGAAGAAGAAGAGAAAAGCAATACTAGGCACCCTAGGTGCTAGGTGCTGGGCCACCACCTAATTAGCGTCTAGTAATTTCTGCAACCTTGCATGAAAGTGGGGTGAGCCGAGCAAAAAATCCAAGAAAAACAATATGAATTCTAACTATTATTTTTCCTTTTCTAAAAGAAGGGGACGGGCCTAGGTTCTCGTGGCTCTACCATTGGTTATGGTGTTTGTATCACAGTTGACTACGAACGAGTCGAGATCATGTACCACCTAAAATTGCATTTTTATTAATTAATACAAAATAAAAAAGATACAAAATGCTGAAGCTAGATGAGAAATTCCCAAATAAGCTCCACTTTTCAAACATGGGAAAATGAGGTTTAAAAATTTGATCACCAACATTATATTGCTAATATTTACAATGAAATGACATGTTTGATCTTATATATTAAAAAAATGATAAGCCCTTTAATTTGCCGTATAAACAAAGACATATAAAATACATATAAAAACTTACTGCGCATTTTTCAGAAAAGTTGGACACTTAAAAAAGTTCTCAAAGACTATGGACGTTGGTCGGAGTTGGCGTATATGTTGTGAGGTGCTGATAATGAAATTTGGCAAAGTTGTGGGGGCGAAAGCTAATTTAAAGGGACTTTTCATTTAGATCGTGCCTAGGCATCTTTCTTTTCGAATATTTCAGCAAAATCACACTAGCTTTTTAATCATGATACAAATAATGGCAACTCCTCAAAATTACTATATATATAAATGCCGACTTGAGATTTTGAGACCAAATTCACAAATGATGCCTCAATATTTAGTAGTCAGTATTAACATAATTCAAGAAATAAAACTATAGACAAAATAAACATGACAATATTGTTGCAAAATAATTTCGCAAAGACAGTTTATAAAAATCGAGAATCGAAAAAAAAATGGCCCGAATCGTGCGTTTGACACACTATCCTTAAAATAGATTCGTCCTCTATTCTCGACGCCTCATTTCCCCAGGATAAGACGGGATTACGGACTACCTTTCTATCCGCGAATCAAGAAACGCCTGAAAATATCACCAAAAATGTAGGAGGCCAAAAGGATTTTTCGTAACAATATGCGAGGAAAGTATGAAGTGCGGATGGAGAATTTTCTCAGGCTTAGATTCTTTGGAAAACCAAACCTACTTATATAAATAAAAATTGACTGACCATTAAAGCTTCATAGTTGTTACACAGCAATAAAATTTGTTGTTACAGATTTAAATTTCAATTTAAATATGATGTTACAGGTTTTAATTCGAAAATTTACACCTGAGGAATCAATATTTTGCTGTTACAAATAAATTTAAATTCGAATGTTATTATAGATTTTAAAATTTGAAAATAAATAAAATCAGCAAAACATAGGCTAGACTATGTGTCTCTATTTCGGTCCGACATTCGTAATATGCGCAGTCGCGCCGCACACAAGTCAGTGGTTCGGAGCTCGAATCGGACCGTGATTTGCACCCCCCCGGCGGGCGCGCGTGTAGAGAGAGCCTCTATGCAATATAAACTTACACCTTACTAAAAGGTGGCATTATATATACTAGTCTAAAATGCCTTTGTTTTTCCATGTGGGACAAACCCACCTTTAAAAGAAGACAAACCCACATGGTTTCTTCTTTTAAATTAATTCCAATACATCATCTTTAAGCTTTAATTTCTCCTTCATCCAAACACCATTTTGGACAAATAAATATTCGATTTTAATGTTCTCACGGAGTAGAACAAGAATCGACTTTTACTTTTGTCATTAGACAATCGAGGTCCCAAGAAAATCGCACCCCAAATGTGCAATTTCCTTCACAATTTTCCAACAATCCCCCACATGAAGGAAATAACGAGGATACAAAGATTTGGTGATAAAGTCCAACAGTTGAACCCTGCACAGGATAGGTAGGTGTTACCCTTTGACCTTCCCTTGTGAAAATATATTTACTTTACTAGCTCGATGAAGACGTGATGTCTTTGAACTGCTGTCATCTTTTTTGTGTATAAGATGATATACCTCACACAAGATTCTTCCCGACATACTTCAATTCTCATTGTTATGTTCATTCATGGCCCTGAACATACGCCTGGTTCTGCAAGAGGTTCTAAGAATTGAGCCTCACACAATTCTCTTCGAAGCGGCCCCACTTCTCTCTCACATAGGTGATTCTTCTTTAAGAGTAGCCGCACTACCCAGCTCGGCTTACCGACGCACAAGAATCATTAAAAGCCAAATGCTTATCCTTCTTTTCACGGGCTTCACCGTTAAGGAATGGACAAGGAAAATCCCCACGATGATCCTAGAGTATTTTTACAATTAGGTTGTCCCTTTGAACCTAGATCTTGGGATCTCCAAATCAACTAGGTTGGGTTTCCATTGTATCAACTCATTTTTCCGAGGCTTAAGTCCCATTCCTCTTGATGATTTTGCAACTAACTCTCGATTTAACCCTTTGGTTAACGGATCCGCTATATTATCCTTTGACTTCACATAGTCAATAGAGATCACACCAGTTGAGAGTAGTTGTCTAATGGTATTGTGTCTACGCAACGAATGTGTCTAGACTTACCATTATACATATTGCTCTGTGCCCCGCCAATCGATTGATTATCACAATGTATACAAATTGTCGGTACGTTTTTTGGCCACTTTGGAATATCTTCTAAGAAGTTCCGGAGTCATTCAGCTTCTTCTCCACACTTGTCTAAAGCTATAAATTCAGATTCCATTGTGGATCTAGCTATAACCGTCTGCTTAGAAGATTTCCACGATATGGCTGCACCTCCTAAAGTGAATACAAATCCACTTGTAGACTTAGAGTCTTTAATATCGTATATCCACTAAGATCGTTGTATCCTTCAATAACAAGGATATCTTGTATAGTGCGGTCCAAAATCACGAGTGTATCTTAAATACCTAAGTATTCTCACTATACCTTTCCAGTTTTCATGTGTTGGATTACTCGTGTATCTGCTCAATTTACTCACTACATAAGCAATGTCTGGTCTTGTACAACTCATTAAGTACATCATACTTCCTATGACTCGTGAGTATTCCAATTGAGACACAGCCTCACCTCTATTCTTCGATAGATGTTGACTCGTGTCTATAGGAGTTCTAGCTAATGACGTGTCATCCTTACAAAATATTTCTAGAATCTTATCCACATAATGTGACCGATCAAGTGTCGTCACCCATTTGAAGTTCTAGAAATCTTTATTCCGAGGATCACGTCCTAAACCCATATCTTTCATGTCAAACCTCGAGTTCAACATATCTTTAGTGAATTTAATTATTTTATCATTACTTCCAATGATAAGCATGTCGTCTACATAAAGACACAAAATGACATAGCCATTTTCGTTGTCTTTAACATAAACACATTTATCACATTCATTTATTTTAAATCCACACTCCTTCATGGCATTATCAAATTTTTCATGCCATTGTTTTGGTGCTGTTTCAAGCCATATATGACTTGACCGGTTTACAAACCTTGTTCTCTTGCCCAGTGCGAAGAACCCTTCAGGTGTTCCATGTAAATCTCATCTTCTAAATCTCCGTTTAGAAAAAGCGATTTACGTCCATTTGATGTACTTCAAGATTTCGCAATGCAAAATTGCAAGTATCAATCTAATGGAGGTTATTCTCGTGAAATCGAGAATACGTATCAAAGTAATCAAGACCCTCTTTTTTGTCTCAGAACCTTTAATTATAAGTCTAGCCTTGTACTTATCAATTGTTCCATCCGCTTTCATTTTCTTCTTGAAAATCCATTTATAACCTAGTGGTTTACTTCCTTCAGGAAGATCCACTAGTTCCCAGGTATAGTTTTGCAAGATGGAATCAATTTCACTTTTTATGGCCTCTTTCCATAATGGTCCTTCAGAAGAAGTTATAGATTCTTTTGTAGCTTTGAGGTTCACTTTCCAAAGATGTAGGTTAGAAAATCTGGACCAAATAATTTTTCTATCCTAGCTCGTTTGATGCGTCTAATTTCTACCTCTTCTTCTTGCTCTTGTTCTATTGAATCATGTATCCGTTTAGAAGAGCTTGCTTCTTCTCTCGATCTGCATGGAAATACATTTTCAAAGAACGAGACATTTCTCGATTCAATTATCGTGTTCTTGTGTATATCTTCAACTTTAGATTCATGCACAAGAAACCGATAAGCAGCATTGTTATGTGCATATCTAATAAATATGCAAATCAACGGTTTTGGGACCTACCTTTCACCTTTTTAGGTGTTGGTATAGCAACCTTAGCAAGACACCCCCACACTCGTAAGTATTTGTAGGATGGCATTCTTCCATGCCATAGCTCGTAAGACTTTTGTCTAATTTCTTACGGGGTACCTTATTTAAAGGTAATTAGTCACAAAAACACTTCCCCCATATGTTCTGAAAATGACGGCGAACTTAATAACATGGCATTCATCATTTCTTTAAGTGTACGGTTTTTCCGTTCAGTAATGCCATTCATTGAGGTGAATAAGGTCTTTGTTGTTTCGTGTCTAATTCCGTGTTGGGCACGAGAATTGAAAATGGTGATTCATATTCACCTCCACGATCACTTCTTAGCACCTTAATTTTCTTGTTGAGTTGATTCTCAACTTCATATTTATAGAGAATAAATTTCTCTATAGATCTTTACTTTTAAGAAGATACACATAACAAAACTTTGTGTTATCATCTATAAAAGTAATGAAGTACTTATTGTCACCACGTGCTTGTGTCGATTTTAAATCACATACATCGGTGTGAATTAATTCAAGTGGTTCATTATTTCTTTCAATATTTTTAAATGATATCCTTGTTAACTTTGCCTCAACACAAGTTTCACACTTGTGCTTGGAATCAATATGGAATGTTGGTATATAGTTTAAGTTAATTAATCTACGTAAAGTATCATAATTAACGTGTCCTAGTCTACCATGCCACAAATTGGAAGACTCAAGCAAGTAAACAGAAGCATTCTTCATTTTATTAGCTTTTGATTTAACAACCATTACATTGAGCTTAAAAACAACCCATCGAAAGCATAACCCTTGCCTACAAACATCCCATTTTTTAACAAAGTAACAACCCCGACTCAAAACAATGCGAAAACCATGCTTATCTAAAAGCGAACCAGACACCAAATTCTTACGAATGTCCGTACAAACAACACATTATTTAGAGTCGATTCCTTCTGACGTCATCTTGAACCACTTTGCCTTTTCCCTTGACCTCGGAAGAACCGAATTTCCCATGTACTTCTACTTCTCGTCTTCACTGGCTCAAAGGAACTAAACATTTCTATGACCGAACACACGTGCGCTAGTAGCACCAAATCAATCCACCATTGTTTGGGTTTGAACCAATGAAATTCACCTCGGAGACCACCGCAGCCAGTTCATATCCGACACTTCTTGAGAAATGTGATCAACCATGTTATCCTCCCGATTCTTTTTCGGTTTCTTGCAATCGAAGCCTTGTGACCCTTGCCGCCATAATTGAAGCATTTTCCTTCAAATTTCTTCTTGAAATACCTCCTTTTGGTCCCCAATTATTGAACCATTTACCGCTTTTCCCGGTTTTCTTTTTCCTTTGAGCTTTCGCCATGCTCCACAACATCGCTTTAGCAAAAGTACCACAGATTGAACATTTTTCTTTCGTAACCTTTGTTATCTTCTTCAATCCGCCTAACAATCGATCTTCAACGCTCATCTCCTTTCGTTTGTGCTTGAGATAGTTCTTGAAATCTTTCCAAGTCGGTGGCAATTTTTCAATTATTGCGGCCACTTGGAAAGTTTCATTCAAAACCATTCCTTCAAAGAAGAATATCATGTATAATCACTTGAAGTTCTTGCACTTGACTTATTACGACTTGAATCAATCATTTTAAAGTCTAGAATCGGCCAACAATAAATTTTTAGCCCCGCATCCTCGGACTTATATTTGTGGTCTAATGACTCCCACAATTCTTTAGCATTCGTTTAGAGCTATAAACATTATACAACGGATTCGCTAAACCATTCATTACATAATTCCTACAAAGGAAATCGCATGATGATTGATCGTATTTTGCATGTATTTTGGGCTTAATATTGGCTAGAATGTGGGAATATGCATGCATTATACAAGTAAATTGGGTATTATTCTTGTTTTGTGGAATCGGATTACGCTTGCTCGTTTATAGGAATTTATCTATATTTGTGGCATAGTGGCAACAATTCGAGCATTACAACCGCCAATACTTGACACAAGTGACGAAGTTTGAGTCGAGTCGAGTAGAAGTTGGACGAACCGGCAAGAAACGGGAAAAAAGAGTCTATGGGCATATTGTTCCAGTGTGAGCACGGGCGGGCGTGCTCTTTCTAGACACCGTGCTCGACCCAGCAGATTACCCAAGTGCGGCCTAGGGCACGGGCAGCCCGTGCCATATTATTGCACGCCCGTGCCCCTCTCAAGAAAGATTACAAATGGTTGGCACCCGATGGGTCAAGGTAGCAAAGGCACGCCGTGTGCGTGCTGCAAGGAAAACAGAGTTTGTCAAATTTCAACTAGGTTTCGACCCGAACGAAGTACAAATAGACCCGGGCGGCCACAAACAAGAGGACACGGATTTTTACCCTAGAAATCGAGAAAAGAGCGCTTTTCACGGAAACTTGGAGAGATCGATCAAGACCGCAACCACACCTTCGAGGATTGAAGATAGATCGAGAGATCGTCATCATCCCCCGAGTTACTCATTCCATCGTATCGTATTTCAATTAGTTAGATTTTGATTATGGATAATTTGTCTATGAATTGTTTATTTTCAATGTCCGGCTAAAACACTTGTGATTCCGGGTTTGGGAGTAGATTAATAAACACTTTTATGTGATGATTAAGGATAATTGAAGTTAATGTTTTCTTTCTCTATTCAAGTACTTTGCTTTAATTCTTGTTTTATCAAAAGGCCGTTGATCTAAACTTGTTTGATGTATTGATTCATAATTCTAACCGATGAGTTTCAATACTAGATCTTGAGTACTTGACACAAATAGATTGCATGATTGAGAAGTCCATGAATATTTGTGAGATCTTTTAATCTTTTGAACTTTTGGGAGTTGGATATCTCATGTTGAGTAGAGATGCTAACATAGATATTCCAATCAACGCTTTTACATACATCTCGAGAGAGGGGGTAAATTACTTTGGTGATTGGTTTATAGAGAAGAATATGTTTAACCTTGGTTTGCTTAACTCGAGCATAAAAGTGGGATATTAATTGAAACCATAACCCGTAAATCCATCCATTCATACTTGATCTTTCAATCGCTCTTCACTTTGTTATTTTAGGATTAATTTCTGCTTTTAGTAGTACTAAAACCAAACCTTCAAATTTCGATAGTTTAGATAAAAATAGACTATTATAATCCAATACTTAGTACATTAATTTATTAATCCCCTGGATTCGACCTTGCAAACCCTATTCTATAAACTCGATCCGTACACTTTGCGGTGAAGCTATAAAAATAGGCGAACAAGTTTTTGGCGCCGTTCGGGGATTAATCAAATTTTTAGTACTAATATTGCGATAAATAGAACTATTCTTAATCTGACATTTTTTTATTTATTCAATTTTACTTCTATCAGGTTAACTTGTTTTCTTTAGTTGGTTCGTAGTGCATGATCACTCGCTCAAAGCAAGGAGACTTAGCACCGCTCATACCGGAGGTTGAAGCTTTTGCTAGGCGAAATAGTGCAAATACTAAACGAGCGGAAAAGACAACAGACCAAACCATGGCGTAAGTTGAAGACAACAACAGAGGCAATAACGGGGTAACAACCAGGCTAACAGGGGTCAATGTTGAGTTACCACAGAGAGGTTCCAAAGTGGCTCCGTGAAAATTTCAACAAAGAAGCGATACGCGATTACTTTCGCCAATCAATCGCAACTATGGTGGCATTGCCAACGCCCCGATCAATGCGAATAATTTTGAGCTAAAGCCATGGCCCGATCTCGATGGTACAATGAATCCGGTTTGGGGCTTCCGTCTCAGATCCTAACTCTCATCTTGCGAATTTCATACAAATTTGCAATACTATCAAGATGAATGGGGTGATCGATGATGCTTTATACGTCTTCGCCTATTCCCTTTCTCTTTAAGGGATAAGGCTTAGAACTGCCAGCACCCTAACTCGAGGAGTGTGAACAACTGGGGATGAGCTAAGTCGAGGTTTTACTGTTTAAATACTTCCCACCAAGTAAGACACTACGACCTAAAAGCGAGATCACTCGATTCAGGCGGTTTGACTCTGAGCCTTTGTACGAGGCCTGGGAGAGATTCTCGGATTTGTTGAGGAGGTGCCCGCAACATGGATTTCAAAGATCGCAGCCTTTGTTTCTTCTATAATGGGTTGATGGGACAGACGAGATCATTTGTAGATGCCGCAATGTGGCGCGCCTACTCGCGAGATTTCCGGGAAGATGCATTCAACTTGTTAGAGGAAATGGCCATGAATAGCTATCGCGTGGCCCTCCGAGAGGACTAACGTGAAAAGGGTAGTAGTCAAGTTTCGATTCGATCCAATTAAAGAGTTGACAAAGACAGATGGTCGCTTGACCAATCAATTGAGTACATTGACAAAGGCAAATGAGGTAAATGCGGGTGCAGTCATCGGGGAGTTTCTCTATCCGATAGAGGAAGCAAATTATGTGAATAACCGAATTTCAACAATTTCCTAACAATCAAAATCCCACTCATTATCATCCTGCCTAGGAACCACGAAAATTTCTCCTATGCGAACACAAAGAACGTGATGCAACCACCACCGGGTTTAATGTGACTAATGGAGTTATTATCGCAGATCCTAAACCAACCATGGAAGACATGTTCACCTCGTTTATGAACGAGACAAGGAACAGTTCAACAAGGATGAGGCAAAGATGGATAAAATCGAAAACCATGTCACCCAACCTGGGGTCCCGATGAAGAATCTTGAGACCCAAATTGGTCAAATAGCTACAATAATTGGTGGGCAACATCAAAAAGGCCAGCTTTAGAGCAACACCGAGGTAAACCCAAAAGAACAAAGTAAAAGCCATTCGTCGAGGAGTGAACGGAATACGAGGGCCGAAAATACCGAAAATTCAAGAATCGCAGGACGGCACGGCCGCGCCACCACACGGCCAGCCCGTGGCGCCTTGTCGACACGACTATCAATGCGCCGGTGATGCGAAACGAGGCAAATGGCGAGGTTGAGGCCAAGGAACAAGTCGAGGAACATCGTCTTTGAACAAAAAAAAGGGCCGAGAAGCTTAAATCTTCCTCTAACCCCGATATTTCTAAACTTAATGTTCCCTTCCTTTTCCCCAATGTTTTCAAAAGAAAAAGTTAGACGCACAATTTGCTAAGTTTTTAGATATTTTTAAAATCGCATATTAACATTCCTTTTGCGATGCATTGGAGCGGATGCCCAATTACGCTAAGTTCTTGAAGGATGTTATGTCAAAGAAAAGAAAGATGACTAGTTTCGAGACAATAATCCGACAGAGAGTGTGTAGTGCAATAATCCAAAGGAAACTACCACGAAGTTGAAAGATCCTGGAGTTTCACTATCCTCAGTGCTATTGGTGATGTTTTCTTTAAGAAAGCACTTTGTGATTTAGAGCGAGGATTAACTTAATGCCCTTGTCTATTTTCGTGCAACTTGGATTGAGAGAGGTGAAGCCATCTACGGTCACCTTGCAACTCGCAGACCGATCACTCACATATCCAAAGGGAATCATTGAGGATGTACTTGTCAAAGTTGATAAATTCATATTCCCCGGATTTCTTAGTCTTTGACATGGAGGAAGATAAAGACGTTCCCTTGATACTTGGGTGTCCATTCCTAGCGGCGGGAAGGCCTTAATAGATGTGCAAAAAAGGGAGAGCTCACGTTACGGGTTAATGATGAGCATGTTCTATTTACGATATATAAGGCACTTAAATTTCATGATGGTGTGGAGACTTGTAAATTCATAGATGTAGTTGAATCCTGCATTGATGAGTATGCGGATCATACATTGTTTCGGGATACTTTGGAGTTTGGTTTGACACATTCGTGTTCAACATCGAACTTGACTATTGATATTGATAACCAAGACTTGTATGATTGTGTTTGTGCTTTGGATAATATGCAGAACTACCGAGGAGCGCAAGAGGGACACACACGCCCGAAAAACGTATGGGAATCGATTCTACAGGGCGCACGACCCGTGCCCTTGAGCACGCCCAGGCCGTGCGTATGGCCGACGAAAAATTGACGAAAACGGACGGCGGCGGCCGTGCCAAATGGCACGGGCAGCCCGTGCTCTAGGTCGAAGGAAATGTTTGAAGGAGCTGCGGATGGCACGACGACCGTGCTCATCAAAGACGGCAGCCCGTGCTCTCTTCCGAAGAGGCCAAATCAAACCTTAACTCAAACCCTTGCTCGAGCATCTCAAATATGCATTCCTTGGAGCGAATAACACGAGTCCGTAATCGTATCATCACTTTTAACTTCAGTTCAACTCGATAAATTGCTTAGGGTGTTACGAAAACATAAGTCGGCGATAGGTTGGTCAATTTCTCGATTTGAAAGGCATTAGTCCATCTATTGTTATGCATAAAATTAGAATGGAATATGTCTACAAACCTTCTGCAAAATCAAAGAAGATTAAACCCTATAATGCAAGAAGTCGTTAGAAAAGAAGTTTTAAAATGGTTAGATCTTTGGAATTATTTATGCTATCTCCGATAGCTCTTGGGTAAGTCCGGTACAAGTAGTCTTTGAAGAAAGGGGGATGACGGTAGTAAGAAACGAGAGTGATGAACTTATAGCGACTAGAGTAGTAACTGGATGGAGAATTTGTATTGATTATAGGAAGTTGAATGACGCTACTCGCAAAGATCACTTTCCCTTCCCTTTATTGATATGATGCTTGATCGTTTGGCGGGATATGATTATTATTGTTTTCTCGATGGTTATTCGGGGTATAATCGAGATCATGATTGCCCTAAGACCAAGAGAAGACGACACTTTACATGCCCCTATGGTACCTTTGCATTTCGCAGATGCCATTTGGACTTTGTAACGCACCCGCTTACTTTTCAAAGATGCATGATGGCTATATTCCATGATTTCATTGAGAAAATAATGGAGGTTTTCATGGATGATTTTTCCGTGTTTGGAGATTCATATGACCATTGCTTGAATAACCTTTCTCTAGTTTTGTAGAGATGCGAGGAGACTAACCTTGTTTTAAATTGGGAAAAGTGCCACTTCATGGCACGAGATGGCATTGTTTTAGGCCACCGAGTCTCTTCTCAGGTTTGGAAGTTGATAGAGCGAAAGTTGTGGCAATCAAGAAACTCCCACCTCCAACAAACGAAAAGCCATTCGAAGTTTCTTAGACACGCCTGGATTCTACGTAAGGTTTATCCGTGACTTTTCTAAAATCACTAAACCTTTAAGTCAGTTATTAGAAAAAGATCTCGCTTTCAATTTTTCCAATGATTGCTTGCGTGCTTTTGAAATTCTCAAGAAGGCTTTAGTGATAAGACCCATTCCAAAAGAGTTCCTGATTGAGTCACCCTTCGAACTAATGTGTGATGCCAGCGACTTTGCGGTTGGGGCTGTTTTGGGTCGAAACGAGACAAGATGTTCGAGCCATCTACTATGCTAGCGTAACCTTAGACAAAGGCCAGAAAAACTATACTACCACCGAGAAGAAATGCTAGCAATCGTGTTTGCATTCGACAAGTTTCGATCTTACTTGATTGGGACTAAGACGATCGTCCACACCGACCACGCGGCAATTAAATATCTGTTTGACAAGAAGGATGCCAAACCGAGACGATTCGGTGGATCCTCTTGCTACAAGAATTCGATGTGGAGATTCGGGATAGAAAGGGTTGCGAGAATGTAGTAGCCGATCACTTGTCCGCACTAGAATACAAGAAAGAGGAGAAAGAAATCACGGAGGCAATTAAGGAGGAATTCCCGATGAGCAACTTCTGATGCTACAAGCTAAATTCCCATGGTATGCCGATTTTGTTAATTATTTGGTTGCAGGGGTTTTGCCTCCAGATTTATCATCTTATCAAAAGAAGAAGTTTCTCCATGATGTCAAGTTTTACATGTGGGACGATCCCCTGCTCTTTAAGAGGTGCGCCGACACCATCATTCGACGATGTGTACCTCAAGAAGAGTGGGAGGGAGTTCTACAGCGTGCCATTCTTCACCTTCCGAGGACATTTCGGTCCTGGCGCGCGCGGCTAAGGTATTACAAAGTGGATTATACTTTGGCCTACATTATCTAATGATTGCTATCTATTTGTACAAAGTTGTGATAGGTGCCAGCGGATGGGAAACATCTCGAGACGACATGAGATGCCAATGACCAATGTGATGGAAGTTGAACTCTTCGATGTGTGGGGGATCGACTTCATGGGCCCCTTCCCATCTTCGTCGGGCTATCAATACATTCTACTTGCAGTGGAATACGATATCGATGGGTTGAAGCTATTCCTACTCAGACAATGATGCGCGAGTAGTGCTCAAATTCCGAAGAAAATATATTCACTCGGTTTGGAACCCCGAGAGCTTTGATTAGCGATGGGGGGTCACACTTTGTGAATAAATTAATGAGCACTCTACTTGCGAAGTACGGGGTTAAGCACAAGGTGGCATTAGCATACCATCCGCAAGCAAACGGACAAGCAGAGGTAGCCAATCGTGAGATTAAGCGATTTTAGAGAAAATGAACATAAATCGCAAGGATTGGGCCATGAAGCTAGATGACGACTATGGGCATATCGGACGCATACAAGACACCCTTGGGCACATCATCAGACGCTTAGTCTTCGGAAATCGTGTCACTTGCCCGTCGAATTAGAGCATAAGGCGTTTTGGGCAGTAAGAAGTTGAATTTTGACTTCCAAGCGGCGGGTGAAAAGAGGCTCTTGCACCGAATGAGATGGAGGAATTCGGGATGAAGCCTATGAAAATTCCCGGATTTACAAGGAGCGAACCAAACGATGGCACGATCGAATGATAAAGAAGAGGAGTTTTTACCGGGTGAACAAGTCCTTTTGTTTAACTCACGCTTAAACTCTTTCCTGAAAGCTTAAGTCTAGATGGTCGGGGCCGTTTGTGATAAAGAAAGTGTTAAATCCTCCGGGAATAGTGGAGCTATTGAGCCGAGATGGGGAGACATTCATGGTGAATGGCCGAGAATCAAGCATTACTTGAGCCGGAGCAAAATGAGGAAGTGACACGCCTCACATTGCTAGAGCCATGATCAACTAAACAAAGCGTCAAGCTATAGACGTTAAATTTAGCGCTTGTTGGGAGGCAACCCAATGGTTTTGTTGTTTTATTTCTTCTCATGTTTCTTAATTTGTTCCTTTCCCTTTTCTAAGTTAGGATTTTATTGCTTTCATAGAAAAAAAAAATCGAACACAAGGTTCGGACCAAAGACGGCAACCCGTGCCATATGGGCACGCCTGCCCTTTCCGTAATCGGACTCCAAGTTCGGGCCCTAAGACGGCCACCCGTGCCGCTTAGCACGCCCGTGCTCCTTAAGGGATTTTGGGAGCAATCTTTCGCCCATAGCACGGGCGGCCCGTGCCGAATGAGCACGCCTGCTGCTCATGCTGTGAAGCATAAACCGACGCGGGCAGGGTTTATTCTCTTCACAAAATCTTTCCCCTTCAAGCACATTTAACAAGAAAACCATCCCCCTCCAAATTTTTTCGAAAATTCATTCTAGATATCATCACTACTCACCTCCCACACTACTCTAAACACGAATTACACGTTTGAATTTGCTTGGAAGCAAGGATTTGGGGTAGATAACACCTAGGGTTTCAACAATCCAACTCTCTTCTAATTCTCGAAAATTAAGGTATGAATTGCAAATTTTATGTCAAATTTCTTGAGGATTATGAACTAGGGTTGATATATGATGCTTGTGTGATACTTTAGCCATAGTTTTAATTGGAATTTTCTATGGGGCTTTTTATCGAACACTTGGTGGGTTGTTGAATTGTGATGAATTTAGTTGTTTGCTTGATGGATTATACTTGTGTTAGATTGTTTAGGAGGCTAGGGGCTAGGATTCTCGGCAATTATATTGGTATGTGAATTGAACGCTGATTATGAATCGAATTGTTGATGATGAGCTACTATACTTCTAGTGAAATTGTTGTATTAATCCATTGTTTGTTTTTACTTGGCAAGTATGGATTCTCACGATTGTTTTGCCAGGTACTAAAGTGAAACATGGCTGAACCACGACCAAACCGAGGAAGACGAGGTTGGGGAGCCGCGCCGCTCGAGCGCCACCACACCCGGGACAAAATTTTGGCTTACGGGCTCACTATTGATGAAAACGAAATCGGATAAATGGAACCTCTCATCCATCGCTCATTCGCACCTACACGCTATACCGACGACGAATGTACCCGAGCTCTCGGGATACACGAGGAGGTATGGCAAATGTTTGATCGAGTTGGATGGACCGCATTTATGCAAGGGCGGTGGCCAACCTACAAGACACTCACACTAGAGTTCTTAAGCAATCGTTCAGTCACGGCAACACGACCACGAGTGAGCCTCGGAAATCCAGTTCAAGTTGGGCAACGAATGGAGAATCACACTATTGCCGAACTTAATCAAATTTTTGGGGTACCATCGGACGCCCATACCGAACGGCCGCAAATTACGACTCGCGTGCTTTCCGCGATTGTTGGATCAAACTCCCGACACAGGGCTCATGCAATACGCAAAGACGCACCTCCAAGGCTTCCTCACTCCGCAACCCCATATTCCGTTACATTCAAAAAGTAACGGCCCATTCTGTGTTCGCCCAGACAACAATGGGGGTATGCAAGCGAGAGCTATACCTACTTTGGTGTATGCTCAATCGCACCCTTATAACATGGCAAAGATACTTTGTGGAACACGCCGTCACGCATACAACAAAGATGAAGCGGGAAAATACTAATTGGGGAATGATAACCCCAATTGCACAACATTTTGGGGTTGACATAAGCCGCATGGAACCATTAGCGGGCAGCCGGAGCATTAACATGAGCGCTTTCTCACCATGAAGATCATCGAATGAGGAGAATATCCTCTGCTCAACAAAAGGTCGGGTCTTCGTTTCCCCTTCCTAACCCACAACTCCACAAAGAATTGATAACCAAATCAATCAAGCCAGACTCAGGAGCATATCGTAGTCATGCAGGGTTTGGCGCGCGAAAGAGGCGAAGGATAGCCGGGTTGCCCGATGAAGAAGACTTGGTCATGGAGGCACAGAGTACGATAGACGGGAGAGGGGTTTGAGCAAGACTTCCTACAGGGAAGCTTCGATCGAGCGGCCACAGGATGTACTGATATTCCAGAGCTCGCGCCAAGCGAGGAACGTGGGGGCCAAGATGATCACGACAGGTTCTGCATTTGAGGAAAGCTTGACAAAGATAGAGTGATTTCCGTGCTTACCAAGAAGTCCAAGATCAAAGGTACCATATGCGAGCTTGTGGAACCAAGCACACGAGCAAATGAGTCGAGATATTGCGGCAAAGATTACGAATCGAGAATCGCATATCTCCCGGTATTACCACTACCCGCCGCCACCCCCACAAGAATCCAGTCCTATCCACACTTTTCTTTGAAATTCTACCTTCTCTTTTATGCGCTATAATTTCATTCAAGTTTGGGGGGGAGAGGTAGTAATTTTATTGATGGGTGTGGCGTTTGCATTCATTTAGTTGCATGTAGAGCATATCATATAGTGCGATGCATTAGATGTTTGATTTTTTTCTTTTTATGGTTTTAGCATGTTTATCGCTTTAGCACGTTTATTGCTTTCCTAGTAGTTAGGGAGTGAGTTGACCGCTATTGTGTGTTTGTTGTGTTTTGATTGAGATCTTGATCTTGGGAGCATTTGCGGATTAGTTCGTGTTTTTTTTGAATTGGATGTTGAGTGTGAGTTGATCGGGTTGAGAATAATTAATATGGAGCATGTGCTTATTGGGATCATGGTTAAAATGCTTTGAATTATGCACTTGCAAGCCTGTGAGCTTTTGAGCCTTTCGCTTTCATCATATGCGGTCTTGTTTGCAATTGAGTGTGTCATTCATGTTTATTTGAATTCTAGAACTTGCTCGTATCTCCGTCAAGGTCACATGTTGTATGCATTCATGAAAATGATTTTAGGCCATTTTTTTGTTAAGCCTTTCAAGCCTTTTTGCCTACCTTATGATATTTGATTTTCCTAGTTAGCCAATTTGAGCCTATCGCCGATTTTTTGATAGCCACATTTCAAGCCTTAGAACTTAAATTGATATATCTGTTATCCTAAACTTGAGCGTATAGCATTGAGTAAAGGATAGAATAGATGATTGAATGAAGGGATATCAAGAAATTAGAAAACAGTTTGTATGATTGGTGATTGGGAATAAAAGAAGAAAAGGAGAAAAATGGAGGATACTCACAAAAGAGTCGAAAAACAAGAAAGAAATTTCAAAAAAAAAAAAAAAAAAAAAGACGACCAAAAAGTGAGTCGGCATGTACTAGAAATAGGTCGAAAATGTGATGTAAGGTGAAGGAGAATGATTTGTATGAAAAAGAAGGGAGAAATAGAGAGGTGATAAGATATAAGGCGATTGGGAGTACATAGTTGGTTGGTATTAAAAGAATCATTAGAGAAAAACGATGTGCTTACCAATCTATACGCTGAGTTGAGTCACTTTATCCATATTTCCCTACCTTAACCAAAGAGCCTTCATTACAACCTTAAACAAAGTCCTTTCTGATTTGTGAATTGCATACAAACGAGTGGCGGAGATGTGAGACAATTTGCAAGCATATGGTAATTCTTCAACATTGATATGATTTGAGCGAATACACGTCCCTTATTATTCTAGTGAGTAGAGTATACACTTTATCCATGAGAGGCATGATTTGAAGTGTTTTACCATGATTTTAATAGACTTGTGCTCCGTGTTAGCTATTTGAAACTTGGTTGGTTTATGCTTGATGTCTATGGATAGATGACATGAATTGTGATGCGGTGTTCTTGAGTTGCTCTTCTTTACCCCAATTGTGTTGTCGTGTTTATAAAGTGTTGACCGGACCGGTACAACAGCTTTAAGTTTGGGGGTTTGATTGACCGGTATTTTGCATGTATTTTGGGCTTAATATTGGCTAGAATGTGGGAATATGCATGCATTATACAAGTAAATTGGGTATTATTCTTGTTTTGTGGAATCGGATTACGCTTTGCTCGTTTTGTAGGAATTTATCTATATTTGTGGCATAGTGGCAACAATTCGAAAGCATTACAACCGCCAATACTTGACACAAGTGACGAAGTTTGGAGTCGAGTCGAGTAGAAGTTGACGAACCGGCAAGAAACGGGAAAAAAAGAGTCTATGGGCATATTGTTCCCGGGTGAGCACGGGCGGGCGTGCTCCTCTAAAGACATCCCGTGCTCGACCCAAGCGAGATTACCCAGTGCGGCGGGGGGCACGGGCAGCCGTGCCATATTGGCACGCCTGCCCCCTCAAGAAAGATTACAAATGGTTCGGCACCCGGCCACGGTCAAGGCGTGCCAAAGGGGCACGGCCGTGCCGTCTTCTTGAAAAAAACAGTTTGTCAAATTTCAACTAGGTTTCAAGCCGAACGAAGTACAAATAGACCGGGCGGCCACAAACAAGAGGACGCGGATTTTTACCCTAGAAACCAGAGAAAAGAGCGATTTTCCACGAAACTTGGAGAGATCGATCAAGACCGCAACCACACCTTCGAGGATTGAAGATAGATCGAGAGATCGTCATCATCCCCCGAGTTACTCATTCCATCGTATCGTATTTCAATTAGTTAGATTTTGATTATGGATAATTTGTCTATGAATTATTTATTTTCAATGTCCTGGCTAAAACACTTGTGATTCCCTGTTTGGGAGTAGATTAATAAACACTTTTATGTGATGATTAAGGATAATTGAAGTTAATGTTTTCTTTCTCTATTCAAGTACTTTGCTTTAATTCTTGTTTTATCAAAAGGCCGTTGATCTAAACTTGTTTGATGTATTGATTCATAATTCTAACCGATGAGTTTCAATACTAGATCTTGAGTACTTGACACAAATAGATTGCATGATTGAGAAGTCTCAGAATATTTGTGAGATCTTTTAATCTTTTGAACTTTTGGGAGTTGGATATCTCATGTTGAGTAGAGATGCTAACATAGATATTCCAATCAACGCTTTTACATACATCTCGAGAGAGGGGGTAAATTACTTTGGTGATTGGTTTATAGAGAAGAATATGTTTAACCTTGGTTTGCTTAACTTTGAGCATAAAAGTGGGATATTAATTGAAACCATAACCCAGAATCCATCCATTCATACTTGATCTTTCAATCGCTCTTCACTTTGTTATTTTAGGATTAATTTACTGCTTTTTAGTAGTACTAAAACCAAACCTTCAAATTTCGATAGTTTAGATAAAAATAGGACTATTATAATCCAATACTTAGTACATTAATTTATTAATCCCCGTGGATTCGACCTTGCAAACCCTATTCTATAAACTGATCCGTACACTTGCGGTGAAGCTATAAAAATAGGCGAACACATGATTCCAAGCATCAATCGCGTGAGCGGCTTGAACATCTGTTTCATCCTCACTCAACTTTGGAGGATCTTCAGTCAAGAACCTTGCTAGGTTCAACGTCGTCAAGTAAAACAACATTTTTTGCTGCCAACGTTTGAAATCCAAACCATTGAATTTCTCCGGTTTCTCACCATGATTCACCGGCACATTAACAGTGGGGTTAGCCACCATCCGAGGCACAACAGGGTTAACCACGGGATTGGGCACAACTGGATTAGGCGGCACAATCGGATTAAGCGTAGCATTTGTCTCATTTGCGCCAATCGGAACTCCCGAGTTCAAATCAGAAGCCATTTCAAAAAACAAATCAAAGTTTAGTACTTCGATTAATCAGAACAAATCCGACAAGAACAAAATAAAATTTTCAACTTTTTATTATAAGGTCCAATGTAATTTCCTTCCACTCCAAAGTAGTACGGGTATAATTTATTAGTCCAAAATGAAATTCGAACCAACACAACAAACAAGAGTTATTAGAACTCAATTCAATATATATATTCAGAATCCAGAAAATTGTGATATACCAAATTGAATTTGAATTTCAAAACCAATTCAGAAACTGAGTTTAAAAACTAAACTGAATTGTAATTGAAAATAATCTTTGAACAGAATGATTTCGAAAAGAATGTTTAAGGCAACAATCAGAAATATCAATTGAAAAGATTTTATCCAATTGAAGGCATTCAAACTTCAAAGCATATGTCTGATAGCCAATTTGACAATGATATTTTTATTAGCAAAACCAACCAATCTGCAGTAAAAGTCAAAATAAGAATTATACAGATTATTTCAAAATTTGCATGCTGAAGAATGAAAAACAAGCAGTAGCCTTATTAAAAGACAAAATAGTCAAGTGAATGATATTTGTTCTGCTAATTTCCAAAAAACAGTTCGAACATGTGAAACGAACTGTATAAATACCCAACTTTGATAAATATAAACTGTGCTGAATGTTTTGTTAAGAAAATACAACTCTTTTTTAAGTTTGTTGCAAAATAATTTCGCAGTATAGTTTATAAAATCGAGAATCGAAAAACAAATGGCCCGAATCGTGCGTTTGACACACTATCCTTAAAAAGCATTCGCCCCTATTCGACGCCTGCTTTCCCAGGATAAGACGGGATTACGGACTACCTTTCTATCCGCGAATCAAGAAACGCCGGAAAATATCACCAAAAATGCAGGAGGCCAAAAGGATTTTTCTAACAATATGCGGAAAGTATATGAAGTGCGGATGGAGAATTTTCTCAGCTTAGATTGCTTGGAAAACCAAATTACTTATATAGTTTGAAAAATTGACCGACCATTAAAGCTTCATAATTTGTTACACATCAATAAAATTTGTTGTTACTGATTTAAATTTCAATTTAAATCGATGTTACAGTTTTAATTCAAAATTTACACTGAGGAATTAATATTTTGTCATTACAAATAAATTTAAATTCAATTAAAAATATGTTATTATAGATTTTAAAATTCGAAAATAAATAAAATCAAAGAAAAATATAGGCTAGACTATGTGGCTCGATTTCTGGTCCGACATTCGTGTACGCAGTCGCGCCGCACACAAGCCCAAAGGGTTCGAGCTCGAATCGGACCGTGATTTGCACCCCCCATGCGGGCGCGCGTGTAGAGAGAGCATCTATGCAATATAAACTTACACCTTCCTAAAAGGTGGCATTATATATAGTCTAAAATGCCTTTGTTTTTCCATGTGACAAACCCACCTTTAAAAGAAGACAAACCCACATGATTTCTTCTTTTAAATTAATTCAAATACATCATCTTTAAGCTTTAATTTCTCCTTTATCCAAACACCATTTTGGACAAATAAATATTCGATTTTAATGTTCTCACGAGTAGAACAAGAATCGACTTTTACTTTTGTCATTAGACAATCGAGGTCCCAAGAAAATCGCACCCCAAATGTGCAATTTCCTTCACAATTTTCCAACAAATATACTAAATTAATATGATAATTTTCATACACGCAAAATATCCGCGGAACAAAAATGATTTGTTCTCCTCTCCTCCCACCATAGGAGGAGAAAGTAATTTCTTTTGTATTTTTCTTCTTTGTCCTTGGTTTGCTCAATTTCTCCCTTGGTGAGAGTGTTTGAGTTTGCTTTTTTTCGTTTTGTCTTAGGTTTTTCCTTCGTTTGAGATTGCTTTTTTCGTTTTGTCATTTCGTTATTTTTTTATTTATTCAAATACTAGTAGATCATAAAGGAGTCTTGTGTGAATTATCAAAACAGTGTTTGAAAGTGTAAGGAGCCACTCATCCTATCAAGAATCTAAGCCAACTAAGTTGGATACGATGTTCTATGATCTATTGCATAAGTTTGGTGTAGATTTTTGTTGCTCTCATCTTCCCTTGTTCGAAAGGTGGGAGTTTATTTCAGCTTTTCCATTTGAATTCAGAATATTGTATAGAGTTGGCAATCAGCTAGCCGGACCAGAGAGCAAAAATGGGTCAGGCCGGGTCACCAAATTCCTGGTAGACCAATATTTTCATGGCCCAGTCTGGCTTGTGTAGTGCATTTTACCTCGGGCCAGTTAGGCCGGACCAAATATGTCCGGTCCTTTTCGGGCCTACAAATTCTTGACCAAGTCTGACCTTATATTCGGGTCGGTCAAATCAGCCCATTGGGCTGGGCCTGGACTGCGGACTCTAATATTGTATCTTATTTGTTTGTATCGATTAACAATAACTCCTTGATATAAAAAAAAAATGTAAAACCAAAATTGAAGGGTCCCTAGTTTCTTGGGACCAAAAGTAAATTTTTTTTTTAAAACTTGCACGCCAATTGTGACCTGTATTTATTTTAGAAAATATTTTATATATGTGATTTATACATAATATGTAATCAAAGATGTAAACTTAAAACTTAAAATAAAAGATCTAATACTTTTTTGTAATGTATTTTTTCTCGTTTAGTTTCGATAATAGAGACCCTAGTCACTACTTTTTGAGTGTATATACTAGGTATACCATCGAAGTTTAACACAATAAAGACGTAAACCACGCCAAATGGCACATGTAGTGTAGCAAATGAACAAAGTGTTCGGAAACAACTCATGAACAAACTTCTATAACGTTTGTTTATATTTGTTTATTTTATTAACCAAGCATAAATGAACAAGTTTTAGGGAGCTTATTTTATAAACGAATAGAGTTTGAACAATTGCATACTAGTTCATAATAGCTTGTGAATAAGCTCTTTTAGTATTCATTTATAAATATTCATGGAAAAACCCCGTTTAGAGCACCACTAATATCTCGACTATGATTTACTTATTAATCAAGTATTATTATTTAATTTAAAATACTTAATTTAAAGATTGAAATAGTAATTACTCTATATATTGATGAATAAAGTTAAGTTTGTTTGTTTGTTACGAAGAAAACTATTGATCGTTGTGTTAAAAAGAACTAGGCGCTAGTCGGGCGCAGATCGCCTAGCGCTTGCGCAAGTCCGAAATCGAATGGGGTTAAGGCGGACTGGCGGGGTTAGGCGGGCTAAATCAGAAATATAACTTAGGCGGACAAGGGGGCGCCTAGCGCGGAGACTAATCGGGCTAAGCGGGGATTTTTAGAACAATGCTATTGATTGTTCAAAAACATATAATGAACACGAACTTGAATATGTATACATTCACGAACATGTTCATGAAAAATTTCAAACGTTACATAATTTTATCAAGGTGAACACGAACAAACTCTTTAAAATTTGAACCAAGTTCAAACCAAGCTCGAACATATACAAAACTAAACAAGCATTTAGCAAACGAGCTAAACTTCGGCCCGACTCGACTCGGATTGTTTACAACACTAGCCACAGGTAGCCGTACTAGATAAGCCTTGTATGATTCGAATTGAGACATATGGCCTTACTAACCCAATCCTACGCTACTAACCCACTCCGACAGGCTTTTATTTCTTAAATTTTTTTAAAGGTAGACTAGAAGACTACTAAAGTCAAACACTTAGGAATTAAGTTTCTAAATACACGGGACACACACGAAATTAAAAAAAAAAAAAAAAAAAAAAAAAAAAAAAAAAAAAGTAGGGAGCTTGTAGCATACAAAAGAAAGGGGCTGTTTAGTTGAGATTCTGATTTCTGATTAATACCACTCGTAAAAGGATTTTTGTGACCCCATATATTTTCAGCCAACACCCAAAAGCAAAGGCAAAACGTATAGTTTAGAATGGCCCTAAAAACAGTGGAGGTGAACAGGCCATGACACTCAACAAGTATCTTCTATCTTTTTAGTACATAAAAAAACTATAACCATATACATGCACGAATTAATGGTGGTCCTTATAATTATTATATAAAGATGATCCTTGGATTTGGGGTATATTTTGTTTTGCTCCCAAATAATACCCTTTGATTCATTGACTTTTTCTATGTCACCACTATGGTTATATATAATGGTTGATTCCTTCATTTTTCACGTGGAGTCACTTTCTAGGGCCAACCGGCCAAGATGGGTGGGGTAGGGGATGGGAATAAAGGTTTTTCTTTTTTTTTTTTTTAATGACTCTGAGATCCTTATACCAAATGATCATACCCTACACTTCCTTTGGACATGGGATATCCGTTTTCGTCCTTCCCAGGATGGTCCCACAATAATCTGGACACAGACCTTACACTTACTTTGGACTATGGAATATTCATTTCATTCTTCTGCTTAGAATGGTCTAAATCTCTCGGGGAGGATGAAAAACCACAACCCCTCACTTCGTGATAGTCATACAAGTTAACCTTAAGGTCGCTAGGCCAACCCTAGGGGGTGGAAGAAATGTTTGTCCATACACACAATTTTGTATCCTTGGAAAAGTTCTTGCTTAAATTTCTAAAGGATAATTACAAAATGTACAACTGAGGTTTGACCTAATTACAAAAAAAATCCAGCTTGGCTTTAAAATTACAAAAAAATACCCTCGAAGTTTGCTTCAGTGTTAAAACTAAGGGGTAAGCTGCAATCTTTTTATAAATACGGAGGGGGGTTTTGAAATAATTTTTGCTAATGAAGGGTTTAAATGCTAGACAAAATGAAACTTTGGGGGTATTATTTGTAATTTTAAAAGTTAGGTGAATTTTTTTGTAATTTGGTCATACCTCAAGGGTACTTTTTGTAATTATCCCAATTTCTAATTTGGACATATTCAAATTACCATATGATAAATGTATAATTAGATGTGTTCATCAATTTGAATTTATATTCTTCGACTTATTTGAATCGAAATAATCAAATGGGAAGTTTAAAACCTCAATTGGAAATTCGATCGTAATTCAACTAAATTCAAATTCGAATCCAGTCGAATTGAGTTTTCGATTCTTTGAGTTGAATTCAAATCAAGTCAAAAATCAAAATGTGTCAACAAACTGAACAAGGTTCGGATTTTAAACCCATGTTTTTTTCGGATCCAGACTACATTTTTAAATAAAATTACGGGTAAATTGCAATTTTAGTCATGTATGTTTACTCTCATTTGCAAGTTTAGTCATCTAACTATTAAAGTTGCGATTTTGGTCTTGGACAATTTTGCCCTTATAACCAAATAGCATTTTTGGTCCTTTATCTTTCTAAAGTTAGCAATTATAGTCCTATAATTTTCGAGAATTATCAAAATAAACCCAGATTTCAAGAGTATGAGAACCTCTTTTTTTTTAAAAAAAAAAAAAGAATCTCACAATTCTAAATAATCTAATTTCAGACTAAGTCTTAACGGATATAGTCCATTACGGCCATATCAGGCCCAATATGCTTCCGTAAAATTAATACACCTCTTAAATTCATACTAATCTTTGACCAAAACCGCACTGGGTGAGATGGTTTGCAAATTCACCAATCGCTAAATTATTGCCCCTAGAACGTTTGACAGACGTCACCGTCCAATCTCACCAATATGGAAGATAGTCTACAAGTTAATCGACTCCTTCAGCAACGGCTCAGCACGGACTTGGTTCGTTTCCTACTCCAGGGTATAAGATAATTCTTCAAAGGGATATATCAATCATACATTCTCTTGGTGTTATTGTTCTTATAACGCCAAAATTTTGGCGATATCTCTTGTATTGTATACATCTTTGACATTCGTCCAGATCCATTTTCTTGGAGAAAATTCTCATCACCAATTGTTAATTACATAAAAAATAATAAATATAACTTAAAGTTCTTAATAAACATAAACTCTTATACCAATTTAGGCAAATCACTTAGTCATTAAGTTTTTGTATAGGCAAATTATTCTTTCTATTATAAAAATATGAAATAACCTCTGGGGACAAATATTGCGACAACTCAAAACTTACAGGATCAAATTGCTTAGGTATAAAACTTATAGGACCGATTTTGTAAAAACTTTCAAACTTGTTAGACCAATTTTGCAAACTCAATACTTATAGGCCCAAAATTGCAAACTACTAATAGTTACAGACCAATTTTGCAATTTTCCTAAAATTACTAACGTTTTTCAAGACTATATATATATATATATATATATATAGATTTGGATCATGTGAGTCCACATATCCTATGTGAGTACACGAGACCAAATCCGAGGCTTTGATATAATTTTTTAACGGTTGAGATTAAACAAATTTTACCATTTTTTAATATATAATTTAATATAAAAAAGGGTTATTTGGTAATTTTAATTAAAATCAGTTTTGGGAGGGAGTTATTTTTTGGGAGTGGGCTATAATTTAGGAGCCATTTTTGGAGATGTGTTTTATCCAAAATCTTTTCATATCCCGTCAACTTGGTAAACGAAGTCTCATAAAAGAGTTATTGTCCTTTCCTAACACAAAATTCTTCTTTACAAAAAATAAACACTGTGAGAAAACATTACTCCATTGTTGATTCTTCAAGGGTTATACTCCCTGCAAAGCGTCTCCCAACTATAATCATCTATTTCTCGCAAAAGAATCCTATAATCATCTCCCCGACAGCTTTTCTTCGAGGCGGCACCAACTCAATGGCAATTATTCGAGGTGGCATAACATATTCAAGTCGACTGTACTCATCTTCTTAACCGAGTCGACGACCAAATCGTCTGTGGAGCAAGTTTTTTTCTCTTCATTTTCTGAATTTGTTTCGAGAACTTTTGTGTTAAGTCCTTTGCACAAGTATATGATCATGTATAATATTTATGATTTTATAATAAATTTTTCTTGTTATGTTCTTGATTTAGGTTGGGGTTTGGGTAAATTGTTTTCGATGTAATAGGGGTTAAATTATGTTATTATTATGTTTTCTTTAAGTCTGGGGGTTTGCTTACTGATATTTTCCACTGCTTATTGTTGTTGTTAATTATGCTTATGTATGGTTTGTTTTCTGCTTATACATGTTTTATATCCTCCTTAAGTTTGGTTGGGTTTATGTTTTTTTTTTTTTTTTGGTTTTGGGGATTTTTGTGCTCGTTTTTTGGAAGGTTTTTTTCCTGGGAGAAAAATCTGTTAGTTGTTTAAAAACCAATTCTGGGGAAAAAAAATCCCTTAGTTACTGTAGAGATTTTTTGCTTAATTTTTTTTTTTGCTAGTTTTCTGAGAAAGATATTTTTTGTTTAATCATTGTTGCTCTGTAGAAAGTTGAGTTTTTTTTTTATTACTGTTTAATAGTTTTTCTTGAATAAGATGGGTTCTTTTCTTAGTGCATGTGCTTGGGGGTTTATGAGAAGAATAGTTTTTGAGATATGTATACTTTTTTAATATTAAATGTCGCTTATTAAGGATATATGCACTACTATCATAGACAGAAAATATTGTTTGTACGTTGCAGAGATTCATTTGTTTTTTATTGTTACATGTTTGCTTATTAAGCAGAAAGATCATGCTTACGTAGGCAGAAAATGTTGTTTATTTTGTTGTAACTGTGATTTTTTGTTAGATGATCGTATGAGTAGATGTATATGTGAGTTGCTTATGCTGCTAGTACAACTTGCTTATGTGTGTAGTAAATATTGCTTATAATGACAAAAAATACTTGGTACAAATATATTGCTTATTAAGACCAAATATTGATGATGTGCAGGAAATATAGCGTTGCGATTTGTTTGGATGATATGAATGAGCAGAGGGAATTGAATCTGGTAGAGCCAAAGAAGTTTGCTGGAACAACATAGGATTATAGAAAAACGATGTTGATGTTTTTTTTATTTTGACCAAATGGTTGAACATTATATGTTGTTTTGGATTTTTAAATTTGTGGTTGGGTTTGGTTTAATTTTTAGAGTAGTTAAGCATGATGTAAATGCTATATAAGCAATATTATGGTATAAGATATGCAATGTTATTTATACAAGCGATAAATTTTTTATGGCGAAATGTTTGCTTTGACACAGGTTATGATTTTTGGTGTCCGAAATTTAAATTCCTGTTGGGCCTCAGAAATTGTTTGTACACTCCGTCCATTGCTCAGGCTTATTATTAATCCTCCCTTTCCAAAGTATTATTACTAAAATATATCAGGGTATATTTTAAACATCTATTGTGTAGTCAAGCATGGAACATAGAGTCATAAAATTAGCAATAATATTCATGTTCATAAGCAACTTTATAAGAACAGTTAAGCAACACTTTATATATACCTAGGCAAATGATTGGTCTTAAAAATGGGAGGATCGCCAATATTAATTGCAAGTTTGACTGTGAAAGGAAAGAGAAAATTTCAGAGATACGGTTTCAAACATATCCAAAAAAGCAACATATTTGTCTTCAATAAGCAACATATTTGTCTTCAATAAGCAACATATTTCTCACAAATGGATAAGGTCGTAGACACGGTTTCAAACAAATCCCATAAAATCTGGAATGTGGGCACTACCAAAAATAACTCCCTTTTTTACTCGATATTGAAACAAAATTTTCTACTTATCCTTAACAACAATTAATTAAATATAACTAAAATAAAAATCAATTAATAATCAATATATAAGCAAAAAAATGTAGATAGTTAGCAAATTATTTCTTCGAAACGCTAAGACACACCATTTGATATTTTGTCGTGCATATGCAACATATACTCAATGGACAAGCAATATGAGTCATTATGTAAGCAATTTTTTTTTTTGCATAAACGGACGCTTTCTTTAGCGATAATTTTTCTGTAAGACGCAAATTAAAAGCAATAAATAAGCAACGTTGTTCGTGTTCATAAGCACATTTATTATAACAATTAAGCAACACTTTATTAATTTCATATAAGTGTTTTCATACATGTATATAGTGTTCTCAATCACTTCTCATATTATTTGAATATAATTACATTAAAGATAAATATATGTTGTACAATATCTACCCTATATACTAAAAGAAAAAATAAGTTGACACATGTCATCACCTTATTAATTTAAGACATTTGTCAACTTTTCACCCTCTCTATTCCACATGGCGTCTTCACATTTATCTATGTGGCAATTATGTGTATAAAATTAAAATATAACAAATGAAAAGATAACAAATTTAATGAAGATTCTAAAAGATAAGATATAATCCCAAAAATAAAGGATTTGTTTACAATTAGTTTGTAAAAGATCAAATTTATCCGTAGATATTTTTATTAAAGCTCAGACTATAATAAGTATGAATTTAAAAGATAAAGAAAATTTAAGAGATAAAAAATAATCCAAAAATCAAGATTCTATTTACACTAATTTTTAAATTTGTGACACTAAAATTTTATTTTTTGGATAAATTTTGTGTAACGCACGGGTGTTATTCTAGTTTAAATAATAGTTTGAGTCAATTTTCGAGTCGAATTCATTCAAGTTCCAATACTTGATATTAGGATTTTTGAGTCGAATTCGGAAAAATTTCTCAATACATTATTCGATTCGAAAAATTGTAAATTTCGAATTATTGAGTGCAATTACTTGGATCCAGTATAAAGTTTTTAAATCAGTACCTAATTGTTTGCGCAATTTATTGAAATGTGTTTAGACTAAACTCAAAATTTTAATTTAACCAAATTAGCATGAAAATAGACAAAGTATCCAGTATTGTCACGACTTAGACGCAGACAATATTTTTGTGGATTAAAGAAAGTATTTGCGCTTTATTTGTTTAAGTCGCAAATGTAAGAACTTAATTGCCCGAAATAATCGCAGTTAAGATGCCGATGATATACTTATGGATCAAGAATTAATTTTGTGCTTTAATTTGTTTAAGCTGCAAATTTAATAAAAGAGTTTAAGTTTTATTTTTGGAATATGAGTTTACTTCCAAGTAAATACTCTAGTTATCCAAATTCGCTATTTGAGTTGAATTAAGGATATTACAAACTTATGTTATTATTATTGAAAATTGTCTATCTAGAGGTTAAAAAGTTAAGAAATACACAAGTGAGTGCAATTGTCGCTTGTGTTGACCGACATAAACCAACTCGGGTGAATGTTGGAACAAGCATAATGTAGCTTGTAGAGAGCAAAAGTTATTTAAATAATAGTTCGAGTCAATTTTTGAGTCGAATTCATTCAAGTTCCAATACTTTATATTAGGATTTTCGAGTCGAATACGGAAAATGTTCTCAATACATTATTCGATTCGAAAATTGTAAATTCAATTATTGGGTGCAATTACTTGGATCCGAGAATAAAATTTTATATCAAGCACCTAACCTGCTTGCACAATTTATTGGAATGTGTTTAGACCAAACTCACCAACTTTAATTTAGTCAATTTAGCATGAAAATGGACAAAGTATCCAGTATTGTCGCGACTTAGACGCAGACAATATTTTTTGTGGATTAAAGAAAGAATTTGTGATTTATTTGTTTAAGCCGCAAATGTAAGAACTTAATTGCCCAAAATAATCGCATTGAGATGTCGATGATATACTTATGGATCAAGAATTGATTTTGAGCTTTAATTTGTTTAAGCCGCAAATTTAATAAAAGAGTTTAAGCTTTATTTTTGGAATACGAGCTTACTTCTAAGTAAATACTCTAGTTATTCAAATTCGCTATTTGAGTTGAATTAATGATATTAGTAACTTGTGTTATTATTAATGAAAATTGCCTATCTAGTGGTTGATTATAAAAAGTTAAGAAATACACAAGTGAGTGCAATTGTCGCTTGTGTTGACCGACATAAACCAACCCTCGGTGAATATTGGAACAAACATAATGTAGCTTGACGAGCAAAAGTTATTTAAATAATAGTTTGAGTCAATTTTCGAGTCGAATTCATTCAAGTTCCAATACTTTATATTAGGATTTTCGAGTTGAATACGGAAAAATTCTCAATACATTATTCGATTCGAAAAATTGTAAATTCAAATTATTGGGTGCAATTACTTGGATCCAGAATAAAATTTTTAGATCGGTACCTAACTGTTTGTGCAATTTAATAAAATTGTGTTTAGACCAAACTCACCAACTTTAATTTAGCCAATTTAGCATGAAAATAGACAAAGTATCCAGATTATCGCGACTTAGACGCGACAATATTTTTGTGGATTAATATTTGCGATTTATTTGTTTAAGCCGCAAATGTAAGAAAGAATTGCCCGAAATAATCGTATTTGAGATGCCGATTTATTTGTTTACTTTTGTACTTTAATTTGTTTAAGCCGCAAATTTAATAAAAGAACTTAATTTTTGGAATATGAGCTTAAATAAATACTATTGAGATCCAAATGATATACTTATGAATCAAGAATTTACTTTTATTAATGAAAATTGTCTTTAATTTGTTTAAAAAGTTAAGAAATACACAAATTTAATAACAGAGTTTAAACTCTATTTTGGAATAGCATAATGTAGCTTGAGAGAGCAAAAGTTAAAACTAGAACTATAAATTGATCCACACTTCATATTAGATTAATGAGGCAATTAAGCAACAAAGATTATGATGAGATTTGTAACTTCGCTTGCAATTGTACTTGAGATGAAATTTGACTATTTAATTGCTCTCTTATTTTTCACTAATATTTCCAAGTCTCTCCATAGGTGAATTGTAGATATGATTGACTTAGCATGTGGTTTTGAGATTGAGCAAATGTGTATGACTATTATCGAGTTGTGCAAATTTATAAAGCGCACAAGAGGCTAAAAAAAGAGTCATCTCAAGCTCAAAGTTTGTGTGAGCAACTTTATGTGTCAATGTAGTCTTACTCGGATAAATGCACTTATAAGATATTTGTTGAGTGAGAAGACTTGTCTATCTTTTCTTTGTGATGCTTGGCTTTAGATAGTATTTCTTTAGGTCTTCTAATGATATCGTGGCACGTGAGGTTAGGAGGACGACTGTATTAGCTCGAGAAGGCTTTATTGTCTAGCTCGCTAAGGCCAATCTCCAAATTACTTTGAGCGATTCCTAATAGATGGAGATATGCTAATAAGGAGCGGTGATAACATGTCTAATTAGTTTGGACACATAGTTGAAGGAAATAAAGTTACAAGTTGAATGATGGTTCTAAACACGTTGCAGCTATAAGAGCTTGCGAAGAAGGGACAATCACTTCAAAATGGTTAGATTTATGATGGCGCAAATTGATTTGTATATCTTGTTGATGCCTACATCATAAAATATGTGTCTCCAAATGATTCTTCAAACTTACTTGAGCTTTAGTTTGATAACAGCCCAAATTAAATGGTCCGACCATGTAAGTTCGATAATATGTGTTCTCACGTAGAGAATCAAGTAACACAATTTAGGTATTCCCTCAAAGAGATTTCTCGAGCGTATGTAAAGTCTAAAGAGATCTTAAAACTATGCGAGTTGCAAGATCCAAAGGAGGCGCTTGTTTCTTTAGCAAGGATGTTGTATTTTATACTCATCTAGTAATCGATGGGATAGTGGGAGCGACATTAAATCAGTGGAAGCTAGTGTCTCACATGAAAATGATTCTCACATTCCACAAGCAAAAAAGGAGTGAATATGAAATATTCCCCATCATCTATATGAGATTTTGTAGGTATCCTTCACAATTACTTT
The DNA here is from genome assembly GCA_016081115.2 of Rehmannia glutinosa. NCBI lineage: Eukaryota > Viridiplantae > Streptophyta > Magnoliopsida > Lamiales > Orobanchaceae > Rehmannia > Rehmannia glutinosa. Next base: position 119,277 of record JABTTQ020001735.1, on the reverse strand, counting down.
TATGGATGTTGATGAGTCGATAGAATATGTGACTTCACTTGATGCCCTAAGTGGATAGTTGTTGCGAAGGAAAAGATGAGTCGAATGACTAAGAATAAAGAGTAAGAGCTTGTTAATATTCTGTCTAGATGTGAAACCATTTGAAACATGTGGTTTCGGAAGGTCAAGTGCAATATAGATGGGTTGATTAACATGTGTGTAGCTCGACTAAGGACGAAATATTTACGCCTGTTAGAAGAGCATAAATTGTTTTGAGATGATCTCCCTAAGTGGTGAGATTGCCTCAATTCGCCTGATATATTATCTATTATTGCCACTTTCATCTAGGGTTGTCCTGGATGATTGATGTTGACATAGTTCGAAAAAGTTGAATAAGGAGATATGTGTGGATCACCCGATGAATTCAAGAGTGGAGTAAGAGCGCATTGATTGTTGATCAAGAAGCTCGGCAACTGACTTGATCATCATTGATTTCATCGAGCTATCATTTTGATAGGCCCACGATGGTCAATTAATTCACTAAACATATGTCAAGAGTTGTATCTCACTGTATATGGCAAAAATGTGATGACTGGAAAGAACATGGAGTTATCGCCACTCAGTGTTGGATGTCTTTACACTCCATGGTCAAAGATCATATTCATAATCAAGAAACGATATCTTCGGAAGATGAAAAGAAATGCTAGCTAGTTTATGTAAGCATTACCGAATGTTTGAAGTGCGCTATGTGAGTACTCGATAAGTCATGTATTTAGCGGTGTGATTGGTGAGTGGATATCAAAGTGATCCATGCGCTATTGTGATGCCGATATATGGATACTTAGATATCTTAACAGATTGGTCTATGATTTGCTAGAGGCAAATTTGGCATCTTGAAATGATGCGCATTGCGCACACATCCATGATGTATTTTATTGTCTTTGTGATAGTAAAACCACTTTGGTGTATGGTTTGGGCGCCAAACACGGATGGTAGAACAAACATATTTACTCGAGGTTTTACTTCATTTAAGAGTTTTTAAGATAGTTAATATTGTTCTCGAGACATACTTCTACGAGCGGTGTGGGCGCTCATCCCTTTTATGAGCCTTTGTTTGGAGAAATGCTCCAAAGGCATGTGAGACGCTAAGGATTAAGTAGAATTGATCATTTGGCCTATGAGAATATATTGTGATTTAATGAGATATGTTGGATTCTCATTATGTGTTTGTATCTTGAATTTGTGAGTTGTCACCAGGCTTTGATTGGCCCTCTCACACGGGCAATCGCCCTGCGCTAAGGGAGCGAGCGGGATGAGACTTAAAAGATTTTTTCGCATAAGAAGGTTTGCGAATGATCCTCTTCCGCGCTAGAGCAGTGAGGAAGGTTATTAAGTATAATTAATGCGCTTTAACTAGAGGTTAAGATGTGATCCGAGTTGATCGATTATGAAGTATGTCCAAACTTCATAAAAGTGTGTTTGTAGACGAATGCTCGAACTATCGTATGACACTTTAGGAGTGACTACGAGTAGTACGTAGGTCGGGTGCTTGAATAGAGACTGGACTAAGATTTGTATGATATCTAGAGCGTGACATGCCTAAATTGAGTGGGAGCTCCATCATAGCATGTATTCATACTATATGTGCTTCGAGGAGACCGCCTATGGGAAAGTGACTGAATGGATCCCTGCTTCACACCGTGTGAGAGCCCATATTATTTTCTTGTACCCTTTGGGAATTTGGACCATGTCATGAGGTGTAAGCTTGATGATGCTACTTTAGCATGTATCCAATTGTGTGATTCGATGCAGCCGAGCATGTCTAGGAATGTTGTCAAGACCAAGCTAATTAGCATGTGGGGCCGAGAAAAAATTAAGTTGGTAATGCACTTATGTTCTATGATTCATAGCCCTAGCATACTAAGTCGAAATGTGTTTGACTAGTCATGAATATAGAAACATATTTTGATTAGTCATGAATTTATTTCATTGAGAAACATATTTGCAACTACTAGTTTGGGGTACATAGCGAGTTATTGATTGTATTATATTAGTTTGGTGATGACTTAATATAACTCTCCTCACCTATCTTACTGCTTGATCCCACGCCTTATTCCCCTGTATGAAAAAAAGAGACGGGATGAGAACTTGAAGATGTGATTCGAATGAGTCGAGTTATGTAGTGGGAGATATTGGGTGTTATATTAGATAATGAGTGATGAGGTTTATCTAGAAACCTCTCCCATCGGACTCCATCCTGGATATGGGATTGAGATATATATTGATATCTCTCCCACAATATCAGTAGAATTGAGAATATCGTCCCCCACATAAAAATAATAATCTCTCTCCTAAAATTTCTCTCTACGGTTTTCTTCTTGGAGCATCACCAAAGTTCTCCAAGGGTTTAAGGTGTACATATCCAAGTAAATAATTCTAGAAATTATTTACACCAACGAGAAAGGTGGTTCGTGATCTTGTTCGGGGTTCAACCAACCTAAGGGATTCGTTCGTTGTTCGGTATTCAATCAAGAGAAGGCTTGTAGATATCATCATGGATCAAAAGGAGGCTTGTAGACGGGCTCAATCCTGGCAACGTTGATCGATAGTTCCGCTGCAAATAGGTTTACTCGATCCACCTTATATGTGCAAATATGTGGTTTGTTTTTTATGTTTTCACCCATATTTGCTAACACGAATCAATTCGAAAATTGAGTATTCGAAAATCATTATTCAAAGCTGAAATTCAAATTTGTGTTGAATTGAATTTCGAATTTATTCAAAAAAAAATGAACACCCCTAAGTGTGTTGCATTTATTTTGTGATTAGCTAGGCAGCTTATTGTAATCCATTTACATGGATCCACTTGCCACAATTAAATTGAGTTACACTAAGGGAGTGTTTGCATAACTTAGAAGAAGTGATTTAGTATAGCAAAAGTAAAAGTAGTTGAGAATCAGAAACGGCTAATTGTTGCAAATAGAATCATAAGTTGAGAGTATTTGGTGGAAAAATTTGTAAAAGTGCTTATTTTGTTTGTAAAAGTCAAACCAGAAGAATCAGAAATCTAAAACACTCATCTCTTTGCTTTTAGATTCTGATTAAATGAAGTAGAATCAGAAGCGGAAATTGGCATTTGCAAACAATACAAAGTGTTTTTTCCAGATAAAAGATGAGAAGTAGTTTTTTTAGTGATTGCAAACACTCCCTAAGTCCAATATAATTAGAAACTTTCAAAACCATTTTCTCACTTATAGAAACGTCGGAGCATTCGTCTGCTAGAATCGTACTGAACTGTTTCGGCAAAGTTTTGACATACTTTGGGATTGTAGTTCAATTGGTCAGAGCACCGCCCCTCTCAAGGCGAAAGCTATGGGTTCGAGCCCCACTAGTCCAAACGTATTCAATGTTCAATAAATACATCAATTGATATTTCCCATCTCTCATACTAGGAATTTTAGCTAGGAGAGCTCCTTCCTTATCTGGTGTTCTAGGCCAGGTTATTTGAATTTTCATATTTCTAAATAAAACTGAAATCCTTTAATTTATGTAACTTGTTATAAGACCATATTTGGCTTAGAAAATTACGATTTATTGGCTAATTTAACAAACTAATGTTAATTAAAAACTAATTTAACAAATTACTAAAAATTTTTTTTTAAATTAGGTGAAAACAACGTTTGGAATGTTTCTCAATTGAAAACAAAGATTCCAAATGTCAAGTTTTTCAAATTAAATTTTTTTAAAAAGATAGAAAACAAAGCAAGCTCTGTTTTCAAATCATCATTTTTTTAATTTATATATTTTTCAAACCGAAATCGAACCACAATACTAGAAAAATCGAATCAATCAAACCGAACTATTTCGATTTGGTTCGGTTCGGTTTTTTTTAGCTTTATTTTGGGTCTTTAAAAAAAAATATATATATTTTTATATTTATTTAACAATTTAATAATAAAATATTATAGAAAATTAAAATAATAATATAAAAATATATTAAAAAAATATAAATTAAAATATTAATATAAAAAATATAAAAAAAATTATGGACCAAAATCGAACCGAACCGAAAATTCATTCGGTTTATTAGATTAAAAAACGAACCAAACCGTTTAACAAAATGTTAAACCGAATAAATTTTCGGTTTGGTTCGATTTTGGTCCATAAATTTTTTAATATATTTTTATATTATTATTTTAATTTATATTTTTTATATTATTATTTTAATTTTCTATAATATTTTATTGTTAAATTGTTAAATAAATATAAAATATATATATTTTTAGCGAAAAATGTAGACCCAAAATAAAGCCCAAATCAAAAAATCGAACCGAACCAAACTAAAATAGTTTGGTTTGATTGATTCGATTTTTCTAACATTGCGGTTCGATTTCAATTTGAAAAAACATATAAATTAAAAAAAAAAAATTGATGATTTAAAATAGAGCTTAAAGCTCTGTTTTCTAACTTTTTTAAAAAAAATTAATTTTAGAAAACAAATTTGAACGCTATTTTTTTCCTCGCATAAAATTCGTAAAATCAAACTAAATTTTTTCAAAAAAATTTACGATAATTTGTTAAATTGATTTTTAATTAACATTAGTTTTTTAAATTAGCCCGATTTATTTCTTTCTTTCTTTTTTGTACGTTGGGTATGATAAGTTGGTAGCCCCATTTTTTGATAAATCGGAACAAACTTTCAAGATCTAAATAAAAGTAAACATAATAATAAAACAAGACTATTTAATAAATATATACATATATGTGTGTGTATACATTGGACTAGTCCAATACTGAATTCATAATCTTTTGTTCCACGGTGTGTTTCATCTCGGACTTTAAATATTTTAAATACATGGCAAGTGTAAATTACTGACTTAATCATTAGTCATTATGCTTGGCGGCGTGTTGGAATGCTATTTGGAAAACGAGATTATACATAATTTGAACCAAATGCTGAAATTGTTTTTCTCAAAATTATGTGATATTGGTCTACTTCATTGTTCTGGACTATTACAACACTTCCCACCTTAGGCCCACACAAAGTTCAACGGAAGCCCTTAGTTACTCTTAATGACAATTGCAGGGCTGCCAATAGTGGGCTATTGGGTGTACAAAATGATTTTTAAAAAAAAAAGTTATAAGGGATAACTTGGGCATTTGGATACTTTTTTCAGTTTTTGGACAACTTTGTAAATTGTAAGGATTATGCTAAGAGGAAGTGCATTTACAGGATGATGTTCACGCGAGATTGTGCACTCTAAGTATACCATACATGATCACACTACTCGATACTCGATTCGAGATCGATTGTGAAAATTGAAAAGTTCGTTTGAGCTCTCGTCAGTATATAACAACCAAACTTAAACACGTATTTCCATTCGATAAGATGTAAAGTTTGGCTCAAACTCGACTTCGATTAGTTATAGAAATGTGTAAAAATATCAAGCTACTCGAGCTCAATTCATATTCGGCTCGACTTAAACTTGTTCGAGCTTGATTCGATTAATAATCAAACAAAACGTAAACACGATTTTTGAAGCTCGATCAAAATTTAAACAAGTTTGAACAATATTATGTTCAGCTCGACTTGACTCGTTTATATCCCTAGTTTATCACTTATCATGCTACATTTTTTTATCTTTTTTATTAGTTTCAAATTAAATTTTCGTGTGCGGTTTTTGTTAAAATTAATTTTAAATTACTTTTGTTGGGTAAAACCAGTGTTCTAAAAAGCGTTAGGCGCTAGTCGGACAACAGAATGGGCTTAGCGCCTAGGTCAAGGTTAGACGGACTCGCAAGCAGTTAGATGGGGCTTAATCGGAAGAATAATATAGGCGGACAAGGGAAACCAAATGCCTAAGCGGGACTAATCGAGGCTAGACGTGAATTTTTAGAACAGTGTAAAACTGAAGGTATGATTATGAGTGGTTTGGACAGTTTGGGCAATTTAACCATGATACCACCAAAATGTGTAGATTACTAAATTGAAATTCATTTTGTCCACTGCCAACAATTTTTTTATTTTCCTTTTACACACTATTTTCAGAGACCAACTAATTACTGATAAAGAAAGGATAAGTTGATTAATTAACATCTCAATGCACCCACTCAAAAAAAAAACACCTCAATGCACAATATCCGAAATTTACCTCTACGAATATAAGTTATTAACTAACTAAATTTTTGAATGCTTTGCGGTGCGATTATGAAATAAATTTTTTAATCATAGTTTGTGTAGCAAATCAACACAAAGGTAACATGCAATATGGTAGGGAATGTTTATACCTTATAGAATTTTATTATCTATCCTTTATCTTTTCTGTGCGATGCACTCTTATATAGATTTTCGTTTTCTAAATAGAGCAGGTTTCTTGTAACACGGTCGCACGGTATGACATATTGCACTTTTTAATTTAAAAGTGATATTTTTAGTGTTAAGAGTTATACTTTTAGCGAAAAAGTTATTTTTTATTTGAATATACTAAAATTTAGTATATTCAGACAAAATATCACTTTTTACCTAAAAGTATCACCCGTTCGTAACAGCCGTCTTGCACAAGTCTTCTAGAGCAATATTGGTCATATTTTAATAAGTGATGATTGGTTGGGCATTGTGAAATTAAGAGGATTCTTCTTCAAATTACTTTTAAAGTTGTGTTTGAATTGATGAATACGGATTCACCCAATAAATCCACGTGGATCTCGGCAAGTTCGACATCACATCACCGATATCATGAGAGGGTCAACAAATCCCTAAGAGAGATGGTTGGACACTATGATCCCTATAAGAGAAGTATATAACATATACCAGATTATCAACAAGGCATATTCTTTAAATATGTTTTCCTCGTATACAATTGAGAAAAGATAAACTTTTAGAAAATCCGATGAGGAATAGGTTAATGTTTTTCAAGGACAAATCAAAGTACAATTGGTGGTCAATTATTCCATTAAGATGTCTACTAATTTTTAATGATTGTAGCCATTACCTCAGGACTACTGATTATTATATGTGATAATTAGAAGAAAAAAAGTTCTATTGTTTGGGTTAATTAAAAAATAAAAGAGGTTTTTTTGGCAATTAGCCCATATCGTAAGAGTTTTCTTGTTTTTTTTAATAAATTGTGAGTGGTGGTTGAAAGGGAGTGGATAAATTTCAATTAAACTGAAAGATACAGGGTTTCAACACTCTTACAAAGGGTCGGCGATACCACTTAAGCTACAAGCTCGTGGTCCCGACAAATAGGAGTTTTCTTGTTAAGTATCCCTTATTATATTTCTATTGTTTTTCATTCCCATTAATCTCATAAGGCACCGCATCCCACTGTTTCAGCCTGCAAATTAAGAAAGATGGGCACAAAAACTTTCCAAGAACACTTTTTTTGTTTTGTCAACCAAGAACACTTTTATGAATAAAATCATAAATTGAGAATCAAAAGTTGAGAATAAGTTGTAAAAGAAGCAAAATTATAAATCTAAAGCACATATCTCGCTGCTTAGATTCTGATTAAATTACGCAGAATCGGCAGCAGAAAGTGGCAATAGCAATTACTAACAACTACTTTACAAATTACACTTTTTTTTAGTGATTGCAAACACTCCGTAGACCAAACATCGACCTAACCATAAAGTAGTAACGTGTCTATTCTAAACTTCGTCGGCTAGAAGTTAACATCCACATAGGTTTCCAACTTCGAAGCTGAAGATTTCAACTCTGATTAATAAACCAGCTCTGTTAACATTTACACTACTGTTAGAATATTGCAAAATAGGTGAATTTGTTGAGCCATTCCACATTCTAGCCAGCACTATCATGACATAAATGTTTACCTAAACTTTATTCATTTGTCTCAATCAGAACCCAACTGGGACGTATACTTAGATGTAATAATGTAGCATTTGGCTACATCATGATAGTGTTATTCTGTTCCTGCTTATATGGATGAATATAAATACAACAATTTTATACACAGCGGTTCTGGTCCACACTACAAATAACTCAAGTGCTAATTACTTATCGTCGTTATCGAATTGACTATTCCCAAACTTAGTGTGCCCTAATCAGGTATTCTACAAATTTATGATTAAAACAGATATCCGAAGTTTTCTATCACTGAATAGAAGGAGACCTGGTTGGCGACACACTACAAGGCGGCTGGCAATATTGATGAAGTCCAACTGCTCCTCTGCCTCCACCCATAAGTGCCTTTCTGAAAGAATAATAAAAGTAAGGGTTAATTTCAAAGATTACCCTCAGGTTTAGCCTGATTACAAAAAAAAAAAAAAACTAGTTATCTTTCAAAATCAAATACCCACTTGAATTTGTTTCTATTTTACACATTGCACCCTCAAAAGGGGGTGTTTGTTAGGTACATACAAACCTCAAGGGGCAGTTTGTAACACTTTAAGGGGATATTGGTAATTTTGAAATATAACTGGGACTTTTTGTAATTGGATTAAACCTCAGGGGTAGTTTTGGAATTATTCCTAAAAAATAAAATGTCTAGAACTGGAGGCTGCACTAGGACCTTTTCAGTTTTCCCTACGACCAACGGCTCATTCACGTCATGAGCTGCTTCTCATGTCACGCCCACCAAATGATGGCACTGCTGATGCAACATCAAGACCGGCATTAATGGGCGTCACAAAAGCCGATAGCCCATTCGTCGAGCCGCCACTAGCAGCCATCCCCAACCCAAGAAGGTCAAGTGTAATATGCTTAGGACCAAACACAGAGGGAGTTCCCAACATCAATTCCTTCAGACCAGACCCGTTATCACAGGCCATTCCAAGTCCAAGACCAAGACCAACAGCTAATGATGCACCATCGGACTCAAGTTGCCGCTCATTAGGAGATGAGGACGAAGAAGAAACTATCCCAAGACCCCTCAGCAATGACGCGTTCGATGTAGCGGGGCCCATCTGAGCCGCCTTCTGTAGCAATGCCGTTGCCGAGAGAGCAGGCTGTGGAGCCGGAGCATACTGCCGGAGCTCTTGCCCTGCCGTTCCGAAAATTGACGACCCTTGATTCACTGCAAGGCCGAGAGATATGGGTTCTGAAGATGGAGATGGTGTGAATTCAGGTGTATGGTTGGGACGAGCGTTAGATTGAAATAAGTCGGTAAATCCGGTCGGTTGAGATTGTAAACTTCCGGAAGATGTAGATGAAGCAAATAGGCTGGCAAAGGCGTTACTGCTTGAGCTTCCGTTGCTGCTAGAACCACCACTACTGCTGCTGCAATTCACTGTCATGTTTGTCAGAGCAGGCGTCTCATCTAAAATACGAGTGGGATTGGGATTGGTGCTTTCGAGCAACTCCGTAACTATACAATTATGACAAGAAAATAAGAAACAAGAAAGACTAATTAAAAGAACAAACGAAGCAAAAAGACAAAACTTTTTCTTATTAAAGGTCTTTAAATGAAGTCAAAAGATAATCAATAATAATTTTTGCCTTTCTTGATCATACTGTGCTCTTCCTATTAGCTTTTGGATCTTAATGCTGAGATTGCTTACATGTCTTAATTTTTAATCCTTGAGTTTCATTTATTTATTTATCCATTTAACTTCAAGTCTTTTACATATATATACTTCTTGCAAATCCCAGATCAGTTAATCTATAATTATATGCAGATAACAACAAATACCAGTATCAGACGAAAAAAATAACTCCTACATTAAAGACAGAGAAACAACAGATCTTTTTTGTTTTTGTGTATAAGACAAAACCCAAATATCAAACTGCCACAATCCAAGTTTTAGTCGAAATACCAGAATTCTTATCAGGTAAAACAGAGGGCACCACGTCCGTTGGATGAACTGCAGCTGCCGGAGCTGGTAATGGTGATGATGATGGTGGTGGTGGTGGTGGTGAGATGGACCGGTGACGGTGTTGATGATACAACAGCCTCAATATTTGGACTCTCATCAGCACTAGGAGGTGCAGTTGCTGGCTGAGGTTTCACACTCTCCTGTGCTAATGCATCACAGAAAGCCCTGTGTGTAATAAAACTATCCCTCCTGCAATATTATCAATCAAACTAAAATCAACCCCAATATGCACAATTCAATTCACTCGAACAACATAATTGAGTTAAAAAAAAAAAACTGCCATAAAAAACTAAACCACTCGAAAACCTCGAGAACAAAGTTCCACAATCACATCTGTACTCTCTGGTTCCACAAACTTTCGAATGCGCTTTCCAATCCGACTGAACTGCGTATTTCTTCGAACACTTATCGCATTTCCACTTCTTCTCGCCGTGTTTCCTGCAGAAATGCTTCTTTATCCCTGTCAAATCGCCCAACGCCCGCGAAGGATCGTGGTGCACGCAGCTCGGTTCAGGGCAAACGTACACCCTTTTCTTGATGTCTTTACTTGATCTCTGCATAAGCTTCCAAGGCAAATTATGACCTCTCCTGTGAAGCTGCAAATTCTGGTCTCTCTGAAAACCCTTGTTGCAGATTTCACAAACAAATCTGTTTGTTGCTAGTAACGACTTTGGGGATAAAGCAATCACCTCAGAATCAGGATCTGAACCAATTACGCACCACAAACACACACACACCCAAAAAAATATACATAATTAAATTGCGCCATTTTTTTATGAAATACAGAGGCGATGCTATATAGATTTACTTCAATTTTTTCTTCTTACCAGGCATTCCAGGTAGATTTCGCTTCTTCTTGGGAGTTGATTTTGAAGGTGCTGTTTGATTACCTGAAGAAGAGTCACCGGAAGCTGTCGAATCGTTCATGGCGTTTGTTAGAGCTGTCTAAATGCTTAACAAAGCGAGCTACAAAACTTCTCGCATATGAAAAAAATTCTAAGTTTATTGAAATGGGTTTTCGACGGAACGGCGAAAATGGAAAAGGTTTATGGAGTTTTGAGAACTAATTGTGATTGTGGGCTTTCTGTAAAACGACGTCGTTCAGAACCTCCGGCGGCTTGAGAAGACTGACTTTTGTAGAGAGAGAAGATGTGTGTGCGACACTGCAACTGTGTGTCTGCGTGTTGGAAAGAAAGTCTTCACAATTTCACTTTCCAACTTTTTAAAGGTTATATATATTATATTATATGCATCCATCTTGTAATTTTATGAGCATAATCTTCTTCAAAAAAGATCTTCTCTTTAATACTACTAAATTTTTTTAAAAAAATGTATATTTTTTTTGAGTAAAAAAAAATGTATATTTCAAAAAGGAAAAGAGTAGGGCGCGATTGGATATGTTTTCATTTTGAAAATTTTCATTTTGCTAGAGAATAGTGGTGAAAAAATTTTGGGGAGAAAAAAAATGAATTTTGAGAGTGTGATTGGATATGAGATAAAAAAGTAATGATTAAAGTTGATTTGATTTAAAAATAGTAAAATAATGATTGAATGTGATTAGTAGTTAGAAATGTGTGAGTGAGTGAATAGTAAAATTTGTGGGAGAATGTGTAATAATGATTAGTGTTTTGTGAAAAAATGTGTAGATATGATTGGTGAACGAGAAAATGAGAAAAAGTGAAAGTGAAATAATAGTATATTTTCTGGAAATTTTCATAAACAATCGTATGTTTGGTCAAAAAAAATTCTCCAGCGGAACGAAAATGAAATCTTGTTCACATCCAATCGCAACCTAGGGTTTTTTTTCACCGTTTGTAGCTTTTGCCATAAATTGTTGCACAAATATATTGGATTTGAGCCTTGAGGTAGCCTCGTATTACAGGATTTAACGTAAGACGAATCCAGCCAACTGGATCTACCGACCCACGGACTGCTAATATTTTTTCAAATGAACTACTTTTACGGGGAATATTAATATTTTTGACGAAAAAAACTAATACATTTTAGGGTTTGTTAAATATTTTCAAGGGAATTATGTATTAATACTTTTCAAATTTGTTACTAATATTTTTTTAAATTAAAATCTAATATTTTTCAACGGTCTCGTGAATCGTGATATTATATCATTGTCTAATATTACAAAAGTTAATACTTTCAAATGAACTACGTACTAATATTTTTCAGAAGGACTGCTGATATATTTTAGAGGGCTACTAATACCGGTTCCAGGTAATAAAATAAAAATGTTACTGAATAATAGATTTTAGCTCGTTAAACCATCTAATAGGAGTCTTTGTCACAGATTTTGGGGACACTCGGATTCTTTATCACATTAATGAAAAAGAAAAATAAAAAAAATAGAAGGCTAAAAGTGGCTTTAACATTGGCACTCAATTTTGACTATAAGGAAAAAACTTTTTGCCATCCGAACTATACGGTTTTTTCGACTTTGTCATCTAAACTTTTTTTTGGGACATTTTACCTCCTGAAGTTTACATGTTTTGCACATTGCTACCTGGGACTCGCCGCCGGTAGAATATTCCATCGGAATCTTGTCATGTGCCATGCACTTGGGGGCAAAATTGTCATTTGACCAAAATTATACTAAAGTTATTACACTTTGCCATTTAAACTTTGTGCGATTGCCAATTTACCATATAAACTTTGAGTGATTTACACTTTGCCACTTTAGTTTAAGAAAATCAAAAAAATTATATGTATATACATTTTTTTATTTTTTTTATTCTTGATAAAAAAAATTAACTATTATCTATATTATCAATAAGACTATTTTAAAATCTTTTCTTTCTTACTTTCTTGTTGAATTGTAAAATTATAGTTTACTTCCTTACTTTACTTTATTAGTTTACAAACTAAAAAGTATGAGATTAATGTTAATCTGCTCTATTAAATTACTAATAATAAATATGCATATAATTATTTATCCATTTTGAGGCAAATAAAATAATATACATAGAAATATAAATCCTAATCTATTAGAATGAATTTTCATAAATAAAATAGTCTAAACTTAAACAAAAATAAAATAAAATAAATTAGATAGTAATAAGTTTGAACCGTATGTTAAAAATTCTATTAAATATTTTAAAATATAAATAACGTAATTCATTAAAGTTGCAATACTTTTATGTTGTTTTTTTAAAATTTAGTTGAATTTATTAAATCAATTTCAAAATACATTATATTATTATAAAATTGACATTGGTCTATATTTATAATATTTTTCACTTCAAAATTCATAAAAATAGTTCTTTTTCCCATTTTTGATGTGAATAAAATATTAAATTAAATATGTTAAAAGGAATAGATTATAAAATAATTGTATTGATAATATATTTATTGAAGTGGATACTAGTTAAATTTATTATTTTTGATCAAAAAATTTAACAAAGATATAAAATAAATGTATATACATAAAAAAAAATTGATTTTTTCTAAGGTGGCAAAGTATAAATCCCTCAAAGTTTATATGGCAAAATGACAATCGCACAATATTTAGATGGTAAAGTGCAATAACATTAGTATAATGTGAGTCAAATCACAATTTTGTCCCCCTACGTGCATGGCACATGACAAAATTTCGGTGGAAAATTCCGTCGAGTCCCGGAGGCTATGTGCAATACTCGTGAACTTCAAGAGGTAAAGTGACCCAAAAATAATGTAGGTAGCAAAATCGAAAAACTCGAATAGTTTGGAGGGCAATTTTTTTTCCTCCTTTGATTATTTTGCCCCATGTCTTTATCCATTTTGCTCTTCAAAGACAAAATGGGCAATGGCCACTCTTCCCAAAAAAAAGTAAATGAAAAATAAATTCTTTTATTTTGAGAACGTTTTGAATTTTTGTCAAAAAAAAACGTGGTTGAATCTATTTGTATTCCATTTTTTAGTAGATTCTAGTATTGAAAATGCTTTTATTTAAATTTTGTGTAAAAAGAAATTATTTAGATTAGATACTTTCCTTTTCCATTTATAGAAATTTCAAATAAGAATGTAATTGTTCTTATAATATTTTTTAATGAAAATGTGTGAATGTTAATTGACTTGAAATTAAATAATATTTTTGTTAAATTTAAGAAACTAAATATAAAAACAATGAATGAAAAAGAATGCTAATTGGCTTAAAATTAAATAATGTTTTTTTATTAAATATAAGTATAATAAATATATTTCCAATATAAGAATTCTTATAATACTTTTTTTGAATGAAAATATGTGAATTTTAATTGACTTAAGATTAAATAATATTTTTATAAATATAAGTAAAATTATATATATTTCAATTGATCTTACAATATTTTTTTGGGCTTAATTGCAGAAAATATCCTGTAACTTGGGGTAATATGCATTTTCGGACTTTTGTTATTGGGTTTGCAAAATATGCCTTGTATGTTCTTCAAATTTTGCAAAATATGCCCTGTAAGTTTATAATGTTCTGGAAAATTGGTCCTGCAAGTTTATACCGAAGCAATTGGTGTCCTATAAGTCTTGAGTTGATGCAAAATTGGCCTAGCGGAATAATTGCATATTTTCAAAATACCAATTATACCCTTATTCATACACATGGCTGATTTGACTAAGAGTCTTGCTTAAAATGGTATCAGAGCCCGGTTTATTAAGAACTTTTGGTTATATTTATTATATATATGTAATTAACAATTGGTGAGGAGAATTTCTCCGAGAATATGGATCCGGACCGATGTCCGAGATGTACTCCTTACAGACATATCGTCAAATATTGACGATGTGTACGCACAAGAACACCTTGACCAGGTTTCATATTGGAATACCAATATGAAGAAAAGGAACAGCAGAGCCGACGGGAAACCTTAAGAAGCGCAATGCAAAATGCGAGAATATTATAGGCGATTGATGCTTAACTGCACTTATATGTTCACTGATGAACCTTCAAGAAACGGTTCATGAAAATTCCCATCGAACAATGATTCCCGATGGAGTACCCGAGTGGAACGAGATACTTCCGAGACAAATCTAAGATTTCCAAGATCTTAGAGAAATCCGAAGACGGTGCGTAATTATGGCAATCGCCATATTCATCTACCAAAGACAAGTTCATCGGATCGAGAACCAAATGGAGACGATGGTGAAATATCATAAGGAAACTCTTGAACTCCTTCATGATATTCGAAACGAGTCAAGAACCTGGAGGATGTGCCAAGTTCATCCTATAGGAAAAACGTATTGATTTTGGGGACAGACTTATTTACACCAAAAGGGGAAACCAACCAAGTCATACGAAAAATGACGGATGAGGAGAAGCTCATTGCTCTAATCAAAGGGAAATCCATCAAAAATTAAAAAGATGGATATGGAAAAGATGAATCTTAAAGATCTACACGACCGCGTAAATCCTTCGCGGGATTAGGTATTGTAGATTTAAAGATGAACGCAGTGAGGAATCGACTTTGGTTACCTATGACCCACAAGGTAGACCAATTCCTCCACCACCGCCACCGCTTAATCCTAACGTCGAAGAAAGTACGGGTTCGCATCATGGAACTCGGGATGAGAGGATGCCACATGTAGAGGATTTCACGACAGGGGAAGATCCACTTTCGAGAACAGGAGGTCGAAACCTCTTGCGGGAACTGCATAACCTACCGGAAGGCCGAATGTTTATCGACGCCTTATGGAAGATCGCACCTCGACCCAATACATCCGTATGGGTTGATGTTAAATCCGACATCCCAGATTTTAAAAAAAACGCAGTTCTCATTGATGAATGGGCTTGGTATGAGAATTTCAAATAGAACCCTCGATCTTACAAAGGATTCATTCATTTTACTCCTTGAAATGAGTCTTGAAGGATCGGTGAAGATTGCCTGGATATGACCGATGCCGCATTTAAAAGTTCGGTCACATCGGGGAATCACTTAAAGGAATTGTCGATGGTATGGCAAAGCTATTCAAAATCCAGTTCATCGGCACAGTTATTTCGAAGGATTAGAGGATGAAAAAAGAAAGAAATATAAACAAGCCCTCTATAGCCTTGAGTTCTGGATATTTGTCATATTGACGAATATATCAAGTTGTTCACCGAATACGGTGGAAATCCAAGATTGAGGAAAAGAAGCCGCATTTCGCAGACTATTCTTTTGCCAAGATTCCGAGTCCCCGGAGAGAAATGCTTATCGGGAATACAAGGGTGGAGTGAAGTAGAAAACGTGGCGAAAAAATGTCTTTCCTAAAGGCCAAGTTATCTCGAATGGTGCTATCAAGCGCTCTGCCGCACAGAATTACAAGAGATTAAGAGGAATTAACAAAGCAGTTCCTCTATGTTGCGTAGATAATGATATCCCAACATTTGTGGGAGGTCAACCAAGGCGGCACAAGAAGAAGAAGGAGAGAAGCCATCCATACCGCCGAGGAAGCAAATAACAAAAGAAGCAGTCTTCATGGAGACCTAGAAGGTTCTCGTCAAAACAAAAGGCCCGGGTTACAAAACGGGACAAAGACCAAAGACTGGCAGAGGAGTAGAGCCTCATCATCGGGTTCTAATCAAGCAAGTACCAGTGAGAACACCGGGAAGAAGAACTTTCGGCGTGCTCACACTAGAGCTAATGAAAGTTTCAAAGACTGTAATTGCTGGACATGCGGAGCAAGAGGGCATATCTCAAATCGGATTGCCCGCACAATCAAAAACGAGAGTCGACAGTTCGAGGCCACACCAAATCGAAGAAGGCATCTATTATCGTGATCTTATACAGTGTATCAATTTGAGGATATACCCTCGGATGAAAGCATCTATGAAGAAGAGATCTATTCGATGATGGAAGTGAATCGATTCGAATCGAGTGAAGAAGAAATTCTTCAACAAACGGTTAGGGAGGATATGTCGATTCCTCTCTCACACTACGGTATCTCATAAGACTCTTATGAGAATCATGAAGGAAGATCCAAAGCTTCAAGTCTATGATGGATTTACAATCGGAGCTATGGAAAAAGCATTGGATAAGATTGGGTTTCGTAATGAAAACACCAAATTATTCACAGAGTAACAACCGGAGAACTTGCCATTCCGATGGAGTTTACCAAGAATCGATCGAGATGCGCTTGGTCCCTATTAGAGAAATACAAGAGATCAAAAGCAAAGTTAAAAGAGAAGTTGCAAATACACTCTCATGGATTCATATCGGAGCCATAAGAGTAATTATTAAAGCAACATTCAAAGAAGGAATAGATTCGCCTCTCAATCTTGCTATCTTCGACAAGCGAATCTCGCATCTCGTGGATTCATGCCTTGGAGCGGTTCTGAAATTTGTATGCGGGGAAATTGGCATTTAATGTCTATCCTAGAATTGCATACAATTTGGGAGATCGAGACTTGATGAGAGTCCTAACCCTTCATCAAGATTTCAAAAGAGTCGATTTGATGAAAGAAGGAAAGGCCTTACTCGATCACATACAAGATTTCCTATGCTCTCTCGAATACCCACCATTCCGAAGTATTCTTGAGAAAGGAATTTATTGAAGTCCCAAGAATCTTTGAGGACTTTGCCAGAGTGGTGTTACTAAAATCATTGAATCTCCAACTATTAAGGAGATTGATATGATAATTCAAGATCAACCAGTCTTTCAACAAAAGTCGGAGTCTCGAGTTGAGCTAGAAGGATGTCTTTCGGAAGACGAATGGTGAGTAGTAGCCGTTGGGAAGAAAAGAGACCAAATACGATTCGGCGTATCCCGTGATGTTTTCAAAACAAAGCAGGAGAGCCGAAATGTCCGAAAAAGATGGCGAGAGGTTGAAGTAATATTCGACATCACCCAAAAGGATAATATTTTTCCTTGTGATGTTCTATATTATCTCCAACAACCAATAGTTGGAAGGTATCAAGGAAGCCTGAAGATAGGAGAAATTGAGCTTACTATCACAGGGAGTTGCGGGAAAGATCCTGAGAACAATTAATACTGGGAATTGAATTTCTTGAGGAGCATAAGCCTTGGGAAAGATTACAAGATGGAATGGAGTTCACGTGGCTAATAAAAGATACGAATCGATGACCACTAGTCCATTCTCCATATACATTTCTATTGGAATGATATATGCTTGAATACAAGGCCGAGTATTTCGCCGCCTATATTGATTCAGTGCCGGAATATGTACTCGCAGCCGGATGTTTTTCCTAAAGAAATTGGAAAGATTTACCATTATTGCAGAAGAGATTTCTCTAAAAGGATTCTTATCCTTACAGGGGAATTAAAAAAGCGAGAAATAATGATCGGAGGCGCGGCGTGACCCATGGTACAAAGTAAAGACGCCACCAATCTATTTCCATGATACAAAGCGATATTTTGTTTGGGAAACAATTTCCTACAAACATTCAAGAGGTTCACACAAGAGAACGAGACGAGAAGACTTATTTTCACAACCTTATGTGATCATAAGATTATTGTCCGTAGATCGGGAAGCATTTTACGTAAAAATGCCCATTAATTTTCGCAGCAAGCGTGGTGATGAAGCCAAACTTCGCAATCCAAAAATGGCGGATCGAAGGAAATTTGGTGAAGCCTTATTATCCTATAGACAATTTGGTTCAATCCGGAAGGATCAAGATATGGGATAATAACTTGTATTCATTCGAGTACAAGGAGAAGAACGAGTCACCCAGGAAGCCATTGCGGGGATTATGGATGAGTCTAATGGAGAATCCACAGAGTGATGTAACCATAGAGGAACAAATATCACTCAAGATATCAAGAAGAAGATCCAAAGGAATTACAATGAAGATCCTTTGGCTTGGTGGGATAAGAACGAGCTTAAAGCTTCCTTGAAGGTTAAACTCGGAAAGGAGTACGAGTTCGTAAGATTCAAACCAATTCTTATGAACCAGGAGGATCGTAAGGATATGCGAGAAGATACTTAAGGAACATCTTGACCTTAAGTTAATTTCACCAGAGTTTCTCCATACAGCAGTCCAGGATTCTTAGTCAGAAACCATGGAGAAATCAAAAGAGGAAAGCCAAGACTTGTTATTAACTACAAAGGGATTAATAACATTTTGGAATTCGACGGATACTATATCCCAAGTAGAGAACATCTGGTTAACTGCATCAAAGGTGCCAAGATATTCTCAAAGTTCGATTGCAAGTCTGGATTCTACCAGATTAAGATGGAGGAAGAAAGTAAGAAGTTTACAGCTTTCTCTACACCTCAAGGACACTATATTTGGAACGTGATGCCTATGGGATTGGCTAACGCACCCCAGATATATCAAAGGAAGATGGATAATCTCTTCAAAGATTATTTCAGTTTCATGTTCGTGTATATCGATGATATTCTAATCGCATCAAAGAGCATGAAGGAGCATCTCAAACATTTGGAAATATTTTCAGATGTTTGTCACAAAGAAGGATTAGTGCTTTCGGAAAAGAAGGCGGTAATTGCAACAAGACAGATTGAATTCCTAGGAATTGAGATCGACGAATGCTGGAATCATCCTACAGTCATATTGTAGAAAAGATACAAGGATTTCCGGATACACCGAAAGACAAAGCGACTTGAGTTTTCTTGGAGTTGTTAATTTTTTGGGATGTTCATTAACAATCCGCATACTACGGGAAGGTGTTTAGCCCATTGCTTAAAAAAGATGCAATATTCAAATGGGAAGATGAACATCAAGAAGAATTAAGCAACTTAAAGAAGTTTGTAAAAAGCTTCCAAAGTTGGCAATTCCCAAGACGAGGACGAATCGGTTCTTTACACGATGCTGATGATGATTGGTGGGCGGCGAGCTTCTTACGAAAGTCACACCAAACGAGGAAGTGCCATGCGATATTGCGATGGTTTATTCACCCCTAGTGAAGCAACTCGGTGGCATATTAACGAAAGAATTCTTTGCAATGTAAAGGCTTTTAAAAAATGGCCTCTATTTTTACTTGGCTAAAAAGTTTACTTTAAAAATTGATAATTCAAGTGTCAAGGCTTTTAAAAAAAACAAAATTGAATCAAAACCGAGAAAAGGCTCGATTACTTAGATGGCAAGTCAATGTCAATATTATGATTATGATATTGTCATTATAAAATCTCATGAAAATATTCTTGCAGATTTCTTGACACGAGATGGAAGGACGCCAGCGTTCGGCGGCGAGGTCCTTAAACGAGTAAGACATCTCGGGAAAACCTGGAGAGTCTAGAACGAGATTTTGGGGCGTTATGTCTCAATGCGTGTTCTTTGGACGACTTCAACAGTGACCAGAAATCCGTTTCTAGTCAAATACGAGCATGTCGGTTCGCTCAAGGACAATTGTTCTTAGCTGGCTGCAAGGCCTCTCTTCCAGGCCGCATCTTCTACGGTGCAAAAAGGGGCCGAGAGAGTACGGGGCTCTAACCCGGAGGTTATGGATTCAAGTACCATAATCACAAGTGTTGCGGGTGATGCATCCCCGAGGGTGTACAAATCAGTAACGAATGTTGAAGCTCCTGTCACAACCCGAGTCTTCAAGTCAACCCAAGACCTCCGGGGTAAAGAGAGGGAGAGTTGAATCTTAGGCCACGAGCATGTGCAAATCTAAGGTTCAAACTGACGAGATTAAGATTTCTCCTATGCAGTATATCGGCGGCAATGGGAGAAATTAGTTACAAGACAAGGTATTAACCCGGAAAAACAATGGTTGATATCTCGGGCAAGTATCCAAGAGTTTGGATGAAACCCTGAAGTCATCCAAATGAAGTACAGGAATGGTATACTTTTGGAGCTTTAGCTTCAATTTATACCGTGTCACCAGGATTCCCAGAAATTTCAAAACTACCGAAATGGATTGGGGAAGCGGTTTACGAGACCTGGGCAAATAATCCACATTTGGCCAGAGGGGATATTTTGGAACTGTATTTTATCAGTGCAGCTCCTGAACCAGCAAAGAAAGGCTTTAATGAAGCTTTTCATTTCATCAAGCTAAGAAGACCGGATGGAAACGCTTTAAAATACATTAAAGCAGCTTCACCGGAAGAAGGACCAGTGTTAGTAGGAGCATTTTCTGAAGACGAAGCTTCTACCAGACGAGCATGGGGTCTTTGGGTTTGTCTAACTGAAATGGACAAAGTCAAATATCCATTTAAGTTTTTCCAGAATTCGGCGAATGGATCTTTCCTTTTGAATTCGATGACTGGATCAACCACAGGATTTGCAGAGGAACTCTTCGAGACCAAAAGGAGAATTCTCTGGGAAAACAAGATTCCGGCGAGCAAAGAAACTTACCGGAAATTCTGTAACATGGCGCATGTTGGCCGTTGGATCGACCGGATCTGTCAAGCATGCCCCGAACAGAAGGAACCCGAGTTTGGGAAAGGTTTCCGACCCAAACCCGACCGACAGGACCATACAGCTGGAAAGGACAAGGGCCCAGCTCACAAGACGCGTTTTCCTCGGGGACCACGCAGACCAACTTTTTAAAAGATTCCCCGACAACCATCACATGGGCTGAGTCACGCGAAAGTGAAGGAAGACAGACATGGCGAGCAATAATTCGGGAGTATGACGTAAGCGGCCGACGTCTTACATCTCAACAAGATTTGAAGTCCGAATTTCAGTCCTGGATCGACCTCTATAAATTGCGGGATTTGAAGGAAGCTAGGATCATCGAATATTTTCTTAGTTTTCTTACAATAAAATCTGAGTGATTAATTTGTAATAGTTTGAGTGTTTTAGTTTTAAGTTTTATGTATTTACGAGTGAAAGCCTCATCTATGAGAGGGCTTAAACCAAGATTCTCCTCCCAAAAGGAGATTACTAATGTAATAAATATTTCAATAAGTTCTTAATAAAAAGGGGCTTTTTTTGCTTCAATATGTCTTCATAATGTTCCATTAATTCATCCCGTTTAAAGATTACTTTTACGCCTTGGGAGAAGGAAAACGAACCAAGATTTAAAGAAGCCAAGGAGTCGGATAACTTGCGATCATCTTCCCGAGGTGAGGTTGAACAGTGAGGAGAGTCGTTTGTCAAAACGATCCGGGGCGTAATTTTCCGATCGGGTGGCGTTGCGAACCACTTAACCCTTGGTCTTTGTTTGGCCAAAAGAGGTACGAATTTTAAGGGATTTATTAATTTTACGGAAGCATGTTGGGCCGATATGGTCGTGATGGACTATATCTGTTTTATCAAAACCTTAGTCAAATCGAATTTATTTAGAATTATGAATCATTTACGATATGTCCTATTGAGTTTATAGTCGAAACCCGACATGATCCACTTAAAACCTCCGAATAGAGATCGGATCTAAGTAGGTGTAACAATGCCACGAACAAAATAGGTATCAGAAAATGTAAATTTTCATAATCTATGAAATTTGAAGTTTATTGAAAATAGCTATGGTATGAAAGGATTGAAATTGCTAATTCTCGAAGGTTATATGCTATAATTGCTTCCTTGGAAAAGAAAATGGACCAAAACTGCTATTTGGCTATAAGGGCAAAATTGTCCAGGGCATAAATTGCAACTTTAATAATTAAAGGGCAAAACTGCAAAACGGCCTAAGTTATAGGGCATATTTTGCTATTAAGCCTATTTTTTTGCATGAAACAGTGTTACTGTTAATTGACTTGAAATTAAAGAATATTTTTCTTAAATATAAGTAAAATAAGTGTATTTTTAGTTATTCTTATAATATTTTTTCAATAAAAAGATGTGAGTGTTAGTTGACTTGAAATTAAATAATATTTCTGTTAACTATAAGTACAATAACTATATTTTCAAATATAATTTTTTCTGAATGAAAAGATGTGAATGTTAATTGACTTAGAATTAAATAATATTTTTGTTAAATATAAGTAAAATAGATGTGATATATAAATAGAATTCAATGTCAATAATCATCATTAAGCATCACATAATACATAATTACAATTCTAATATACTAAAGTTCTATACATAATATTTAATTACACTTTTAATATACTAAAATATAGAACGTCTCTCTTTCATATTAGAAAAACCGTTTATATGTGAGTGTATATTATAATTTGTGCAACTTGCTTTCAATATATCCTAACACATAATATATGAGAATGTGTTGATTTTGTGTCTCCATCTAAAAACAAAAAAAAAAAAGATTAAATATAGTATGGGCGACTGGGCCAATCAAAAATTTCGCCTAACATAACTTCAATCTCAATATCTAATTAATAATCTAGTAAAAAAATGGATTAATACTAATAAGGTTTTATCAACAATCATATTAATTTATAATTCATTAATTAATAAATACCAAATGAAAGTACAATAATATATTGAAATTGAGTACAATAAATACTTCATTTGGACTGGGAATGTGAATTCAAAGGGTTCGGTGACGGTTAGTTGAAACCGGTGTTGTACGCCTCGGACTGAAGGGGGTTGGGCGTTCGATCGATTGTTGCGGCTAATACAGCTTTCTTGATGAAACTGGGCTGGAAGGTCATGAATTCAGACTCTATGATTTTCACCACTCTTAGGTGGCGATATTTGGCTGCGGATGGGACGGCCCGGAGGTCTTTTATTCCTTCCTTTATCTGGACTGGGATTAAACCTTTCATTTCGTCTTGCTTGGAGGATTCGCGTTGGATCCCAGGAGCCAATTCCGAGGTATTATTTTGGATTGATAAATGGTTGGGTTATTCTATAAGCGGCATCGAATTGGTATCCCGAAGAATATAGATATCTATTCGACATTGCATTTCGTTACTTTTATGACGGGACATGGCGTTTCACCTTCTCATTTGTGGAGACTTATGTGGATCTAGTCTGGGCTATTGTGCGTGTCCCTATTGCTCATAACTCTAGGGATACACGTGTTTGGTTGAATTCGGAGGATGGTTTGGTTTCCTCTAAGGCCGCCTATGCTCATGCACGTCCCAAGTATCCGGTGGTCAAATGGGGTTCTTGGATTTGGTCGCAACACATCCCGGAACGGCGATCGGTGGTGGCATGGTGGGCTATCCACAATCGATTGGCTGTCTTAGATTTATTACGAGCCAAGGGGAGTTTTACTGGTCCTTCGGTTTGCACTCTTTGTTGTGAATTTGCAGAATCGATTGATCATTTTTTTGTCTCATGTGTCTTTGTAGGGGCTCTCATGATGGATTTTTGAATCATTCAACATTGACCCATTTCAAAGCAATGACTTTAATGAATTCTGGTACGGCTCATGAATTTCCAATTCGGTGAGCAAGTTACTTTCCTGGCGTGTGGCTATCTTTTCCTCGTATATGGCTCGTTTGGCATATCCTAAATGAGATAGTATTTCACAACAAAGTCTGACAATCGACGCCGCGACAATCTATCTTAGAGTACTCGTTGTAGAATCATCATCATTGGATCGGGGTTGTATGCATAACGACCAACATGACCTCCTTATCCCCGCATAGGTTGTGAGTTCCAGACAACCTGACAAGCTCCGAGATTGTGGAGGTTAATCGCAAAAACCCCTCCCGGCCGGATTAAGGTAAACACGAGACGGAAGTTCCTCCGGGGCGCCGCAGAACTACCGCTGCAGGGGGTCTTCCCGAAATTGTAGAGGGTTCTTTCGAGGATGTTTCGTACATCATTGTGGTTCGAATATGCGTTTGAGGCTGAATCGATTGCGGAATGTGGGCGATCCAATATGCTTCTAGAAAGGGTTGGACGCAACTTTGGGCCGAATCGGATTCGATGTATGTGGTGAGCTTGCTTTGGAGAAGAGATCTACGGAGGTCCTCGCGCCACCTTAGCAATTGGCGCTACACTTTACACTGCCGCTCATATGGATTTTGTGGTCTCACATATATTTTTGGAAGGCAATCGAGTGGCGGATATGTTGAGCAAGAAGACGGAGTACGACACATGGTGGGGCGTCCCCCCATAGGAGCTTATAAATTATCTCACTGATGACTATGTTGGCCAATCCACCTATAGGTTTGTTAGTTAGCACGTGCTCTTCTTCATTTCTTTACGCCCGGGGGTACTCTTTTTCCTTTCAAGGGTTTTTCCCACAAGGGTGAATTTTACCTTGGAAGGTTTTAACGAGCCCCCAACCATTCAGCCATTTGGTCGGCTTGTGACCATTTTGCTTTCTTTTTGGACATTGTTTTTCAGGCTTTCTTTTGGTTGCCTGATCAGCCTGTGATCAAGATTACTCTCTTTTCATTTTTTATATAAAATTTTGCATTTATTCAAAACAAGTAAAAAAATGAAAAAAAAATGAAAATGTTGGGGGCAGGGCTCTTCCCATACACGTAGTTCCGCCCCTGATTATAATGATCATGATTTTAAGCTACTAATCACAATTTATATGGATCAGCCTTGTATTTTAGTGGTAGAAATTTGTGATATTAAGGCAATTGTCTGAGGTTTAATCTCATATGAGCACGTGTGCATTTCCTCTTCTAATACCCTCAATGTACTCAAAAAGGAAAAAAGATAAAAAGATAAAAAAAAAAAAAAAACACAAACCAGTATCCCATTCTAAATCTGAATTAATTATAATGTTTTTATTTAAGGGTGAAATAGTCAAAGACATAATAATGCATATAATTATATATTATAGTATACATTTCACGATAATTTGAATTGATATACTATTCAGTTATTCACACGAAGTACGCATAAAAGTTATAAGATAATTTAATCTTAATCTTATTGGTTGCTTCCAAATTCGTCCTCTTCTCGCCGATCACCTTCCAAGACGAAGTCCTTCGTGAAACCTGCACAAGGGGGGCCGGAGGGGGGCTCCGGCGTACCCTCTCCGATGCTTAAGTCAGTGCCTTGGAAAGGAAGTAAAGGCTAGAGAGAGAAAAAAGCAATGTAACAGTAAATAAAATGAGATTAGATTAGAATGAACCTGGGCTTGGGCCTTTTATACCTTAGCTAGGATTAGGGTTTCCGTAAAATCCGAGGATTCCGTTACGATTTGGTGTCAGAGTCATCATTAGATTAGGATCGGATCTCATAAAAACCCTAATTTTACGCCCGTAAGACCATAGCTCCGACCTTTTCAGGACACGTCGGTCCCTTGTACTGTGCGAAGCCCCCTTACATTTCCAAGGCATCCTCAGTACCTCCTACATCTCTTGGGCTCGAGCTGACCTTTTCTTCCGACGTCAGGTTAGACTACAATGGGTCAATAACAGATCGGCTTAACACCACAGACCTTACACAGTCACCAGAATAGATCGGCCACAACCGCGTGATTGGGCTTTAACAGTCGGCTCGGCCTAATATGATAAGCCTTCCACCTAGTTATGGGCTCAGAAGGTCGGCCCAAGACATAAGCCTTAGATCAATCTCAAACCGCAAGCCTCCACAGATCGGCCCAAGGCTTAATGCTTAACAGATCAGCCCAATATTATTGGCCTTGCTGGATCGGTCCGGGGCCGTAGGCCTGGTCAGGTCGGCCCAGACCGTATTTTGCCCTTATCAATTCCTCCCCCCAACTATGGATTGGTCTCCGCCTAAACCATAGTTGCTGATAGGCCGAGCTGACCTATTTTTAGGGTTCACACTTTTCGCATTCCCGCCGTCTCTTGGCTTTCAAAATTCATGCCGCCCTTTGGCCTCTCGAGTACCTGACACGCGGATGTGATTGATGAGACGTCTTTTCGGCTCCCCGACACCTTGTAGACCGTCAAACGTCTCCTCGAAAATCGAGGCACCTCTTTGTCTCCTTTCTCTTCTTATAAAAACTCTCTTTTCTTCCATTTCTAACTTTTTACACTTTCGAATTACAGGGCACCCCTTAAAGGCGAAAATCCATCTTCTCCGGCGAAAGTCTTCAAATCCCGGCAAGCTTAGCACTTCTCCGTCTTCCCGTCCAATTTCTCCCTCAATCTCCTACTTCTATTCAGTAAGTAATCCATTCCCTTTCCAATCTTTCCTTTTTATGGCATCTTCTTCCTTTCATTCAACACCGTCGGACCCAGTCATCGCCGATTTGGAACGGTGGGCCATAACGACGGGTTCTATCCCGCCACCCATTTCTCTCACCGGAGTCCGTCCGTCGGATCCTGATGCCACCGAATCTAGTTCTGATTCGGGCCAGGACTCCGATACAATAGAGATCCGAACTCCGAGCTCTGGTCCTCTACCTGTGTATCCGCACGACTTTAAGGAGACCACCCTATCGCCTCTAATCTTCAAACCCTAAAAAGAATCGCCCAAATTCCTTCTTTTTTTAAACTTTATCTACCCAAAGCTAGCCTGATCGACCTAACCGACCTCCACCCAATGCCTTAGCCTTTTTTGTAGGTCAGATAGAGGGTGGCCCCAGATTTCCCATCCACCCATTTATGGCTGGGGTGTCCGGAGCTCTCCCGTGTACCCTGAACCAACTGGGCTCGAACTCCTTCCGTATCTTGGCCCGGCTTCATAATTCGACTAAGTACTTAGAAATAGAACCCACTCTCGAATTATTCTTTGCCCTGTTCCAAATAAAGAGCTCGACCACCAAAGGTCTTTTCTACATCACCTCCCGAGGTGATGCTCAATTTTTGAGCACGTACCCTTCCTCAAACAAATTCTGGAAGGATAGATATTTTTTTATTTCTTCTCCCCGAGCTTGGGGGTTTCCTATTGCTTGGACCTGGACCCTTCCTCTCCAACACAAACATAACCCCAGAGATCGGTCTCCCGATCTCCAAGCTCAGATAAATAAACTTACCCCGGTCAAGTATGACCTTTCTCGCCTCATAACTCCATCCCTCCCCAGTACTACTTGAGCCGAGCCCCATCGTGGCCTCTTTGCCTTGTGACATCGGTAATTGTCATTTTTGTAGTTAATTTATTTTACTCTTACTCACTAGCTAATTTTTCCTCTTTGTGCAGACATGTTCATGGCACAAATGGTTGCCGAGCTGGATGACGAGGAGCCACAAGTTGCTCCTGGCTCACTTACCCCTTCATCCAGTGCTGCCGCCTCGGGCCTTGGAGGTCAACCTCCCCTACTCTGCCGACCTGACATGGTTGCTGTAGTGATGGCCGACCTCACAGGCCCAAGGGCTCAACCTGGTATCCGACCTCCTCCTCCCAAGAGGTCGGGTGCCGGTACTAGCACAGGGGCTGCCAGAAGGCGAAGACCACCACTCATCCCACTTGCTGCTCTCTCTCTCTCTCTCTCTCACGCACTCCTATTCATACACCCAACCAGACCTTTTTCACAGGCAATTCCATCCTGAAGAACAATGATGGAACTTTTGCCATTCAGTACGTCCAAGGCAACTGCCCGAACCCTGACCGAACTGCCTTGGAGAAGCTTGGTGATGCCGAGCTGGTGAGCTCCTTCTGCTTGAACCATTCAAAAGCTGAGGCACAGCTTGCCGCCCTGATCTCCCGGGCTCGAGTCGGTTTTGCTGATCCCTCCAATATTGCCGAGCTCAATAATTCTAAAAAGGAGTGCATTCGGCTGAAAGCTCGGGAGACTAAACTCCTGGAGGAGAACCGCCGATACAAGGATATGGAGGAGGTCAATAAAATTTCTACCGTGGCCTCTCTCGAGGCCAAGATAAAGGCTTTGGAGACTGATAATGCGATCTCAAGACCGAGCCGAGTGATCTCCAAATTCGCCGCACCGTTAACCGCATACCGATCAAGCCCGAGCCGAGGGCATCGTTCGGTCGCCAAAGTTTCCTCACCTCCCGGGCTCTTCAATAGTTCAGTTATTCGGGAGAGGGTGAAGCAAGTTTTCTAAGCTCCAGGGAATTTATCAAAGTTCTTTCAGATTCCGCCATGGAGTACTACGGCTTTGCTTTTGACCAGCCGAAGCCACCAGGCTGAACGCGGTATCACTACCGAGCCATTCGATCGCCGAGGTCCTAGGAAGGTCTTGCCCGACCCCAAGGGCTTCGTGTTCTCTGAAGAGGCGGAGCGTCTTAATCTTGCTCATGTGGAGGTGTTCATAGAATCCTTATCTACTCCATTCATCCTCCACCCTACCTCCAGCTCGGAAGGTCCTTCTCAGGTCCCTGGAGGTCAGCCAACCCCTCAGCTTCCCAAAGGCCCCTCCCAAGTTCAGGAAATCCCGGATAATGATCCTGATCTCGCTCTCATAGATGATGTGATCATCTCCATGGACGACCTGAACACCGAAAATGTTCCTCCTACTACTTAGGAGTTCAGTTCTATTTTTGTAGTTTTTCATTATGCACTTGTAATTATTTTGAATGATCAATGAAGTTTCTTCGCACTTTCATTTTCTCGATCTCTTATCTAATATTTACTTTCATCATAGTTCGGTTTTGTAAAGTACAGCTCGGGCTGCATTTAGTTATTATTATTATATTTATATTTTTTTTTTACAAAAAAGATTGGCCCATTGTGCTCCCCGTGGCCTCAAGTATTTGGAGACTAGCTCGAGCTGAGCTCCAAATACTTGTCTTCCCTCAAAGGAAGCTGACTCGAGCCGAGCTCCTCGCATGGCCTCGTGGCCCCAAGTATTTGGAGACTAGCTCGAGCTGAGCTCCAAATACTTGTCTTCTTTCAAAGGAAGCTGGCTCGAGCCGAGCTCCTCGCATGACCTCGTGGCCTCAAGTATTTGGAGACTACCTCGAGCTGAGCTCCAAATACTTGTCTTCTTTCAAAGGAAGCTGGCTCGAGCCAAGCTCCTCGCATGGCCTCGTGGCCTCAAGTATTTGGAGACTAGCTCGAGCTGAACTCCAAATACTTGTCTTCTTTCAAAGGAAGCTGGCTCGAGCCGAGCTCCTAGCATGGCCTCGTGGCCCCAAGTATTTGGAGACTAGCTCGAGCCGAGCTCCAAATACTTGTCACTTTTTATCATTTCCACTTTCCGAACTCATAATTTAGTAAGGGCGTGAGATCATTTCATTCAAAACGAGTAAATTGATTACATCGGATATTCCTCTATTCTAGGAATGATATTTCTTCAAGTTGCAAATCTGTTCCAAGCCCTGGGAGTTTTTCGACCCCGAGCTCTTCCACTAAATGACGCACTCTCCCGCCAAAGACCTTCACTACCCGGTGGCCCTTCCCAATCGCATCTAGTTTCCCTTTATTCTTGCTAGCATCCGACCTTCTCAAAACCAAGTCACCGACACGAAGGCCCTTTTCTTCACTTTCTTGTCATAGTCCTTGATCCTTCCTCGTGTCCGTTCCATTTGCAAAAATGCCATCTCCCTTTTCTCATTTATAGCATCCAACGCCTCTCGATCGAAGATCTCATTAGCATTCTCATCAAAATTCTGAACTCGATGCGTTTCCATCCCGATCTCTGCCGGTATCACAAAGATCCATACCATATACGAAGTTGAACGAGCTCGCCAGATTGCCTCCTTCGGATTAGTTCGATAAGCCCACAACACCGAGCCGAGCTCTCGAACCCACGCTCCTCCCGCCTTCTTCAAGCTTTCAATCCTGGACAAGAATTCATTAGTCACTTCTACCCCGCCCATTGGCTTTGTGGATGGGCCACCGATGTGAAGTTTTGCTTGATCTTCAATTCCTCGCACCAAGCTTGGATTTCTGCCTCCGCGAACTGCATTCCATTATCTGATATCAAGATCCGAGGCGTTCCATACCGACACACTATGTTTTGCCAAATAAATTTCATCACTGCATCCTCATTTATCTTAGCAAGAGGCTCTGCCTCCACCCACTTGCTAAAATAGTCGATGCCACAATCAAGAATTTCCTCTGACCTGAAGTCGGAGGAAAAGGACCAACAATATCAATTCCCCACTTTGCAAAAGGACATGCCGAACTCATTATCATGAGCTCCTCTGTCGGTCGATGTACCAAAAGTGCATGGATTTGACATTTTTCACATGCTCTCACCAACTTTTCTGCCTCCCCCTTCAGGTAAGGCCAAAAATACCCCGCTCTAAGGACTTTCTTCATCAAAATCCTTGCTCCCATGTGATTCCCGCACCAACCTTCATGCATCTCTCTCAGCACATACGTACCCTCTTCTCCACTCAAACACCTCAGCAAAGGCATAGAGAAGCCTCTCTTATATAACTTGTCCCCGATAATGCAAAAACGTGTCGCCCGAATTTTAAGCCGAGTTGCTTCACGCCTTCCTGTTGGTAAGACCCCTTCTTTTAAATAAGCTATGATAGCCGACCACCAATCCTCTTTCTCCTCAATCTCTCCGACCTCCAACCCCAGCACAGTTTCTTTTGCCATCAAAAGAGTGATTTGTTTAGCTTGATTTCCAAGGCCGAATCGCCATCTTTGCTAGAAAAAATCGCCCGACCATTCTCTTCCCTCGGGACCCGACATATCTTGATCTCCTTCACCTTCCTCTAAAGCTCGGTATGCTTCAACATACCTCTTCGTCCCTCTCTTCCCTAATCTCGAATTCTCCCATAACTTGCTTATGGACGAGCCGAGAATCCATGTAAACAACCATCCTAATGACCCCGTCTCGATGGCCATTTGCATCCCTCGATGAATGCTTCATACACCGCCTCATTATTAGATAGCTTGAACTCCAACCTCACAAAGAAAATCATTTTCGATCCCTTGCGGGCTGATCAAGACGATACCAAAGACCACATCCCGAGCTCCCTACTGAACCATCCACATAAATCACCCAAGTCCCTTCTCTGCTATCATCCCTTATTGATTCTTGAACAAAGTCTGCCAAAGCCTGAGCTTTGATGGCCGACCTGTTCTCGAAGTCAATATCATACACACTCAGCTCAATAGCCCACTTTACTAGCCTCCCCGCTACCTCGGGCTTACTCATCACATTTCTTAATGGAAGGTTAGTTCGGACGACTACCTTATGCGAAAGAAAATACGGTCGGAGTCTCCTCGCAGTCACCACCAAGGCCAAACCCGCCTTCTCGATCTCCGCATACCACATCTCAGCATTCCTCAAAACTTTACTGACATAGTACACCGGCCTCTGAACCGATCTCTCCTCCCTGATCAGGACCGTGCTAACCCCCTGCTCTCCTACCGAAAGATAGAGGTATAAGGGCTCACCGGGCAACGGTTTAGTTAGTAATTACAGATCAGCCAAGTAATTTTTCAAGTCCTCGAAAGCCTTTTGGCACTCCTCATCCCAAACAAACTTTTTGGCCTTCCTCAAGACCTTGAAAAAGGGCAAACTCCTCTCCGCGAGGCGCGAAATAAACCGATTCAGAGCTGCTAGCCGACCTGTTAAATACTGCACATCCTTGGCATCCCGAGGCGGTGCCATCTCTCTAATGGCCCTGACCTTCTCCGGGTTGGCCTCTATTACTTTCTCCGTCACCATGTACCCCAGAAACTTTCCCGACCTGACCCCAAAGGCAAACTTCTTGGGGTTCAGCTTCATTCTATACTTTCTTAAAGTGTCGAACGTCTTAGCTAGGTCACGCACATGATCCACAACCTTCATACTTTTAACCAACATATCATCTACGTACACCTCCATGTTCCTGCCGAGCTGCTCCCCAAACATCTTATCCACCAACCTCTGGTATGTGGCTCCCGCATTCTTTAACCCGAACGACATTACTACATAACAGAAGGTACCAAAAGAGGTGGTGAAGCACACCCTTTTTTTGTCCTCTTCTGCTAGCCTGATCTGGTGATATCCTTGCGACGCATCCATCATGCTAAGAAGCTCACACCCCGACGTCGAATCCACCAACTGATCAATTCGGGGCAATGGATAGTAATCCTTAGGGCAAGCACGGTTCAAATCCCTAAAGTCCACACACATGTGCCAATCATCCTCTGTTTTCGGAACCAATACTGCATTAGATAGCCATTCTGGAAATTGGATTTCTTTGATGTGCCCTGATTTCAACAATCTTTGCACCTCCGTTCGAATTATAACATCCTTCTTAGGACCGAAATTTCTTTTCTTTTGTTTCACCGGCTTATATGATGGATTGACATTAAGCCTGTGTTCAGCAATGCTCGGATCAATCCCCACCAGGTCTTCCGCTGTCCAAGTAAACACATCCACATTACTTCTTAGAAACTCCACCAGTTCATCCCTCAATTCATCAGGCAACTCTTTCCCGACCTTGGTGACCTTATCGGTCACCTGGCACCACCGACCATCATCATTTCCTCGTTAGGTTGGACGTGCTCCATCGGCTCGCCCAACCTAATCAACTTGTCTTTGTTTCTATCATCATCAAAAGCACTCCCCTTTCTCGCGCTCTTCCTCAATACTTTCTACATATAACTTTCTAGCTATATACGATCACCACCGACCTCACCTACTTCTTTTCTCCCACAGAAACTTCATTTTCAAATGGTATACCGACACCACAAATTGAAAGCATTTAGTGCTTGGCCTACCCAACATGACATTATAGGAGGACGGTGCATCAACTACCAAAATCGAATCATTCTAGTTTTACGATTAGGCTCCAAGGAAACAGGTAAAATAATCATACCTATTGGTTGGATCATCCCTCCAGCGAATCCGACCAACGTTGTGTCCACCGTCTCCAAGCCGACCTCGAGGTCCATCTTCTTATAGCAATCATAGAATAGGATATCTATTGAGCTCCCGGTATCCACAAATACCCGCTACACATCATAATTAGAAATCGTCGCCGTGATCACAAGAGCATCGATGTGTGGTGCCACGATACCCTTGCAATCCTCCTCGTTCAAATCGATACTCGGCCCGCCCAACCTCGTTCCACCTTCAATCGCTTTGCACCCGATCCGTGCCGCTCTCACATAATTTTTCCGAGCTCGCCTCGAATCTCCTTCCGCCCTCCAACAATCATCTGGATGACCTCTCGCCGAGGTAGGGGCGGAGGTGGAGGTAGCTCCTCCCTTTTCTCCCCCTACGCTCCGGCTCACGCCGAGGTTGGTGATACCCCCGGTTATCCCTCTTATACTCCCCTTTTTTCTCCTTTTTGTCGATGTACACAAGTTCCCCGAGATGACACGCTTGAATGAGCCGCTCGATCTCATCCTCGTGTGTGTGCACCGATCTGTCAGGTGTGCCCATACTCATTGTGAAATCTACAAAATTCCTTACATTTCGCCTTCACTAGTGCCTCTGCGTGCGCCTTTGGCCACCTTAGGTCATGATGCCTCTCAATAGCTACAATCACCTCACCCTGAGGGACAGCCAATGGCATATATTTCTCAAACCTCGGCCTTCCTCCCATTGCCTCAGACCTCGGCTTCTTCTGAGGTCCCTTGTCCTCCCGATCCTCCCTCCTGTCTCTTCTCTTCTCTCCTTCCTCTCTCTTCATTTTTCTCGCCTCTTCCAAGTTAATATATTTCTCCGCCCGAGCTAACAGCTCGTCGAATGTCTTAGCAAGCTCTATTACTAATGATTCAAAGAACTCTCCATCCTTGAGGCCCCGAGCTAGGGGCATTAGCCAAAATTTCCGGGATCGGTGACGGCACCTCCAACTTTGCCGTGGTATACCTCAATATAGCTCAAGTCCTCCCCTTCTCTCGTTTGATGCTAAACAGAGTCGTCGGGCGCGCTTTTGTACTTACGGCAACTCGTGAATTGATTAAGGAAAGCCGAGTAAGTCATCAAAATTTCGAATGGAGCCAGGGGAGCAAGTCAAGCCATTGCTTTGAGCCGATTTCGTCAAAGTAGTAGGAAAAACTCTACACATCACGCCATCCGTGAACTCCGTAGCAAGCGGATTTTCAAAATGGCGGAGGTGGTCCTACGGATCGTGGTACCATCATACTCAAAGATCGTGAGCTCGGTATGAGGCCGGGAGCTCATCCGCCATCACCTCGTCCTCGAGAAAGGAGTTCCCCTTCTCACCCGAACATGGCCGCTCCTCCCGGCACTCCAAAGAACCTCCTCTCGAATATCTCGCACTCACGATGGAGGTTATCCATTCGCTTACGACCAATCCTGGTCTCGGTGGATACATGCTCCGCCGATGAATGCACCTCTTCCACGCATCAAGCCGTCGACCTCTCTCCGACCTGGGTGGACCACGGGAGGAGGAACCACCGGAGGGGAACCACAGAGGAGGAGGAGGCACTTTGGTGGGACCACGGGCGGAGCCGGTGGCGGAAGATCTCCTCAGCGTCTTTCCACCGCTTTGTTCCACGGTCCTAGTGATGAAACCACCCAACTGTTCAAAGAACATTGGGCCCAAGTCTATACTCCCCCCAGACATAGGCGTCTGTTCATCCATTCCCGTCCTCTGCACCCGCTGCCCTCCGCCGTCCACCGGGGGTGGTGGAGGTGGAGGTCGAACATCCTCCTGCGTGACTACGCCCGGAGTATCTCCTAGCGGCGTACGGTTCAGATCATCTTCCAAGTTTCTCCTAACATCCTCCATAGCTAAAACTCGAATCTCACGTCTCTGCTCAAGATTTCCCACAGACGGCGCCACTTGGTTGCTTCCAAATTCGTCCTCTCCTCGCCGATCACCTTCCAAGACGAAGTCCTTCGCGAAACCTGCACAAGGGGGGCCGGAGGGGGGCTCCGGCGTACCCTCTCTGATGCTTAAGTCAGTGCCTTGGAAAGGAAGTAAAGGCTGAGAGAGAAAAAGAATGTAAATAAAGAAAAGAAAATGAGATTAGATTAGAATGAACTTGGGCTTGGGCCTTTTATACCTTAGCTAGGATTAGGGTTTCCGTAAAATCCGGGATTCCATTACGATTTGGTGTCAGAGTCATCATTAGATTAGGATCGGATCTCATAAAAACCCTAATTTTACGCCCGTAAGACCATAGCTCCGACTGCTTCAGACACGCGTCGGTCCAGATCTTGTCTCGGCCCCCTTACATTTCAAGGCATCCTCGCACCTCCTACATCTCTTGGGCTCGAGTGACTTTTCTTCCGACGTCGAGTTAGACTACAATGGGTCAATAACGGACGGCTTAACACCACGGACCTTACACAGTCGTCACCAGAATCGACGGCCACAAATCACAGATTGGGCTTTAATTAGTCGGCCCAATATGATAAGCCTTCCACCTAGTTATGGGCTCGGAAGGTCGGCCAAGACATAAGCCTTAGATCAATCTTAAACCGCAAGCCTCCACAGACGGCCCAAAGCTTAATGTTAATGACAGACGGCCAATATTATGGGCCTTGATCGGCCGGCCGTAGACTGGTCAGTCGGCCTGCATCAGTATTTTGCCCTTATCACTTATATCTCATTATATATTTTTTATCAATAATTAATCATCCCTAACTAAAGAAATAAACGACCCCTTTCTGAATTATAGTATGAACAAGTGAAGAGATTGTGGGAAACAGAGATTAGGTTAACAGAGCTGTCAAGCACGTGTTTGTTACGACCTCAAAAGCTCGTACTAATAGTGTTTCTTGCCACTACACATTTGACACGTTCCCATAATGTAATAATACCTTAATTGAACTTATATATGCGCCTACGTGGCAATCTCAAAATCAGTCGTTATTATTATTATTATAAATAAATGAATAAATTATATTCGCCGAATCAAATAATTATCATAAGTAATACTCCATACAGTTCACAAGAATCACAAGTACTATAATTTTAGAACAATGCACACATACAATGGCGGAGGCAGTAGACCATGGGCGAAGCCATCGACCATACTCGATCTCGGAATAACCCTGTTAAATTTGAGTTGGAGCGTACTGAAAATTCAACCGAATATTTAGTTCATATAAAAAAAATTGAGTTAAATTTAAAAGGCCAATAAACCTTACTGTCTTGGCTCAAAATATTAAGAATTACCTGGTTCAGTTAAGGTGTATTAGTGGATATATGTTCCAAACTTGATAATGAACAGTTTTTTGGAAGTATTTTCGAATGAGTTTTTGTATATAAGTCTATTTCATAATAATAATAGTTGTTTGGTAGTTAATTTAGAATATATTTTTGGATAAGTCACTTATCCAAAAAGTTCGTTCTAGATAAACCATAATTGGAAATTTTGAAAACCCGCAAAGAATTGTTGTAAGGTACCACCGTCGTATTTACCTCATTTTTTTATTTTGTTTTTCAAATATCGGTCCGACATTCGTTCTGACAAAATGAAAAAAAAATTGACCGTACTGACCGAAAATATTGGCTACGCCCATGCATGAGACCCTAACCAATGCACGAAAAAGGGTGACCTGAATAGAAAATCCAAGAAAAATAATATAAATTATAATAATTTTTTAAAAAAAAATTGTCACCAATTCTTTTGTTTTTTTAAAAAAAGGGGTTGATCAAGACCCAAGTTGATCTACCCCTGGATTTGCAGTGCACACTTATCAAGAAAAATATTAAAATACTCTATATATTATTAATTAATGTGAGTTGAAAAATAATACATCATGAATACTAAATTAATCGGCATAAGTGTAATTTAGGAAAAACATTTACTCATTAGCCATGAAAACATTTTTTTATTTATTTAATTTTTTAATAAGTTGGGAAAGACTTGGTTGGAGAATTTCAAATAAATCGAAGATACAAGGTTCAACTCCCGATTAACACCCTTATAAAGGGTTAATGATATCACTTGAGCTACAAGCTAGTGGTATTAGTCATGAAAACATGAAAACATCATCTTTTAAAAGAAAAGATTTATCAGCTAAAACGACAACTATTGTTAAGTGAAGGGATGAATGTCCAAACGAAAAAGGGTTAAATAATACATGTACACAAGTAGAACCACAAAGCCGGCAATGACATTATATTTCTCAACATTGCAAATTGTTTGCCCTTGACTAGGAAATCCAATTTGCTTTGCCTAGTTTCAAACTCTCTATAATGTTGGGCAGGGTATTTTGAGTAATCCTAATTTAATTTAATTTATTTTTTCAAATATAATCGAGGGTCCCCCCAAACTTAGGTAATTTTCCACTCGGTTTAATTTAGGCACATTATAAGCTTATGTAAATTCAAATGTGGGGCTTGCTCAAAAGATAAGTAGGAAAAAGACTTGACATTTGACTTTGAAGCTTGATGTATACTCATACATTTAAAAGTATCTTTATTTAATTCATTCATAAGAAATTAAGAATATTTTTACAACATGTTACCTTAGTGCATGCCATTCAGCAAGATTTGGACCAAAAGGAAACTAGATTTTTGCTAGAGAGTATTGACAAGTCATCCCAATTGTAGGAGATGGACACTGGAATTAGAAGTAGGGTTGGTGAATTTTGGGGGAAATTAAAAGATCTTGCTATAAAATAGTAAGAAAAAAATATTTTAGGAATTTTGAATTTCAAGAGCGTGATTGAATATAAGATTTAGTCGCTTGTAAATGACTCAAGTCGTGTACTTAACTATTAAAACTCTAACTTAGTTGTTACTTGTTACTCATTCTTTAATAGCAAATTAGATATAAGTTTTTAAGAGTCTATTCCCTCCCTCTCCAACTATTTTTCTGACTTTTTCTATTGATATTTCCTTATTTTTTCTATTTTTACTTTTTTTTCCTATTTAATGAGCATAGTAGATGTGATTTTTTTTCTTTTGGAAATAATAGTTAGATGTGATTTGTAATTGAAAAATCAAAAGTGAGTGGATAATATATTAATGACATAAAAATAAAATGACAACATTTGATGTAATACTTGTTTAGTGAAATAAGATTGGTAATTGAAAAAAGTAAAAGTTGATAAATTCTGCATTTTTCTAAAAGTTTTCACAAGTAATCTTAATTCTTATATTGGGGCAAAAAGTTTTCTAAAGTGGAAATTTTGAGGGGAAAAAGGAAATCATATGATAACACTCCCTGAAGGTTATACATTTTTTCAATCTTTATTATTTTATCAAATTCATTGAATAGTATAAGTTGGATAGATAAATGATAATGATAAGCTTATTCCATCCATTTATAGTTCTATGCATGTGGTTAACACTTTAAAAAAGATGGAAAAATCACGCAAAAGAAAGTAATAACTGATTAACATTTATGATGTTTCTTCCAGTGTTGCAACAACTAATAAGATGTGAGTTAGGGATGTCAACGAGATGAATTGAAATACGGGTTTTTAAATTAATAAACAGGTCTGGAACGGGTCTTGCCTTTTGATTTCAAGCTCGCCCTACCTCGAATCTTTAGTTTTCTTATTTGTTTTTTATTTTAATATATAACTATTTATGTAACATTTTATTTTAAAAAATTATTTTTAAAAACATTGTATTGGTCTTACTTTTTTAAAATTATCTTTTATAATATTCTTTTAATTATATTGTAGGACAACGGATCTAGTGGTCTAGTGGGTCTAAGTCATACCTAGGGTTTTCTAAAATCGCGTCGTTGTCACTGGGGGATTTAGGACTAACTCAACCTGGTCCTAGCCCTGGCCCAGCCCTCTTTTTTAGAAATAAATAGTGAGAAATTTTATTTTTCTTAAAAAAAATAGTTATAATTTGTATTATTTTTTTCGGATTTTCTATCTGGTCCATCCCATTTTCGTGTATCAGCCCACCCTGCTAGAGTCTCCTAACTCCGCCATTGGTCGTTGTCATCTCTAATATGAGTCGGCTAATGGTGTAACTGAAACATATCTAAACTCAATATCTTTTTTGCAGACTTGGAGGATCTAATTGATGATGGTTAGATGAAAGCAGTTGTGATGGTGATGAGAATCCAACAATGAAGAAATTCAATGAACTTACCAAGAAATGTTTCATAAATGGGTAATAGTTTGCAAAAGTAATGAAAATTTGAAAGGCTGACCATTTATAGGCAATCTATAATGCTTAAAAGCATACTATCTGTTAGGAAATTACGGACCGAAACAAAGCCATGACAATAGTGATGTGAGAAAAATAAAAGTAAAATGACAAGAATATTTTTACGTGGAAAACCCCAAATAAATTTGAGGTAAAAACCACGGGCAAGTGTAGGAGCAATTCGCTATAAAAATAGGGATTACAACACCTTCTCTCTAAATACAAGGAGAAACTAATACACTCTAAAATGAGGAAATAATATGAGAGAGAATTGATCTTGGGATGTCATTTCTCTTCTCCCAAATTAGCCTATTTATAGGCATATTTCTTTCACTATTTCACCTAATTTGTTAGGTGAACAACATGAAAGCTTCAACAATTCACCTACCATATTTTGGTACCAATCCACAAAGTAGTTAGCCACCAACCATTCAAACCTCACCAAACAATTTCTTCAAAAAAATTTGGTAAAATTCAAGTTTTGCTACCACACCAAAATTGACTTTACCATTTACATTCTCCCACTTAAAGTCAATTTGTAATCCTTTCATCATTCTCTACACTTTCCATTCATGCTGCTTACGTTTCTGCTAGGCCACACGAGGATCTTCACCATTCGAACTTGTCAGTGTTGATTGGTTTGGTCATGCCATCTGCTAAGTTTTCATCAGTATGGATCTTTTGCATATCCACACTTCCATTTTCCACTACTTCTCGAACGAAGTGATACTGAATTTCTATGTGCTTTGTCCTTGAATGTAAGGCTGGATTCTTTGCAATATGCAAAGCACTCCGACTGTCACAAAATAGAACAATCTTTCCTTGTTTGTACCCGGGCTCCTCCAATAACCTTTGTATCCGACGCTTTCTTTCTTAAGCAAGTGTAGCGACCATGTATTCTCGCTCATTGTAGATAGAGCTACAACATCTGCTTTTTGAAACCTGACTTACAACTCCTCCCCGCAAGTGTAAACACATAGCCCGTAGTGGATTTTCTTTTATCAAGATCACCTCAAAAAATCCGAATCAACATAACCTCCGACAAGAAAATCGATCCTCCATAACATAATGCAAAGATCGGTTTCCTCTCGATGTATCTCGAAATCCTCTTCATCGTATCCCAATGCTTCTACCAGGATTCGCCATGTATCGACCGATCGCTTCCCATTTCTTTGTGCAATGTCTGGTCTTGTACATATCATAGCGAACATTAGAATCCCCATCACGATGCATACTAAGATTTCTCGAGACATCTCCTCCTCTCTGTTTCATTGCTAGGACACATACTTGAGGATAACTTGAAATTAATAGGAATAGGGGTAAAACCGGCTTACACTCTTGCATGTTGAAGCGTCGCAAGATTTTTCCGAAGTAGTTCTTCTCGAGAAATCCAGATCTTCCTATTATTTCTGTCTCGGTGAATCTGCATCCCTAGAATCTTGTTTGCACGTCCCAAGTCCTTCATATCAAACTCCCTAGCCAATCGTGCCTTCATTTCTTGATCCGATCTTTATTGGGGCCTGCCACCAACATATCATCCACATACAACAAAGAAAGTAATAAAATCATTATCATCAAACCTTTTGTAGTACGCACAATGGTCCGAATCGAGTCCCCTGTATTCAAGGCTCATTATGAAGGAATCAAATCTCTTGTACCAACACCTCGGCGCTGTTTGAGACCGTACAGAGATTTGTTCAACTCCGCAAACTAAATTCTCTTTGCCTCTTTCAAAGAAACCTTCCTTCAAAGCATATAAATTTCTTCTTCAAGCTCTCCATGAAGAAATGCGGTTTTTACATCTAATCGCTCCGGATGTAAATCAAATGTAGCACACATCGCCAGACTACCCTTACTCATGTGAGTCGAACCACCGGGAAAATATCTCGTTGAAATCAATACCCTCTTTCGAGCATATCCTTTCACCACCAATCTTGCACGATACCGCTTCTACTTGATCATTGCTATCCCGCTTGATCTTGTAGACCCATTTATTACCAATGGCTTTTCTACCATGTGGTAAATCTGATTAGTTTCCAAGTTTGATTCTTGTGGAGAGCTTCAATTTCTTCATGCATTCTTTGTCATCCACCAAATGCATCCGAGCTTTTTGTAGCTTCATGGAAAGTTGATGGCTCTCCATCCTCCGTTAAAAGACAATATGCAACATTGCTCTCCATAACATACTGATTGCCA
Source organism: Rehmannia glutinosa (assembly GCA_016081115.2). Classification (NCBI taxonomy): domain Eukaryota; kingdom Viridiplantae; phylum Streptophyta; class Magnoliopsida; order Lamiales; family Orobanchaceae; genus Rehmannia; species Rehmannia glutinosa. Next base: position 77,702 of record JABTTQ020001735.1, on the reverse strand, counting down.
AGTCAAGGCGCTTTCTCTCACGAGTTGACCGCGTTTCTTGAACATCGACTCAACTTGTTCTTGTACCTCGTGGCTCATATCGCTTTAAGATTTGAATCTTCATTCTCAGAGATTATTTTCCACTATTACGTAGTAGTCTCCTCGTTCTCTTTTACGGTGTTACTATCTCCCTTCTCTTGCAGTTTAACTTCTGCAAATATCACATCTCTGTTGATGACAATCTTGTGGGTAGTGGGATCCCACAAGCGATACCCCTCGACTCCATCAACATACCCCAAGAAGATACATTTTCCGGACTTTGGGTCCAACTTCGTTCTTTCTTGGTCATTGTACATCACATACACAGGACTTCCAAATGTATGTAAGCGAGAATAATCAGCAGACTTACCAGTCCACATCTCCATGGGCGTTTTCAAATCAATCGCAGTTGATGGTGACCGATTGATCACATAACAAAGGTTTTGACCGCCTCCTGCAATGTCTTGGGTAGACTTGCGCTTCTCAACATTGCTCTTGTCCTTTCTAACAAGGTTCTCATTCATTCGCTCCGCCACTCCATTTTGTTGAGGCGTGTATGCCACCGTGAACTGTCTTTTGATGCCTTCTTTTTGACAGAAAGACTCAAATCCATCACTTGTACATTCTCCTCCATTATCGCCCTTAGACACTTGATCTTTTCCCGATTCAAGTTCTATTTGAGCTTTGTAAACTTTGAAGATCGAAATACATCGGCCTTCCTTTTGATAGATGCACCCAACATCTCCTGGAGTAATCATCAATGAAAGATACAAAGTATCTCGCCCCTCCTAGGAATGATAATGGTGCTTGCCAAACATCAGAGTGAATCAACTCTAAGATGCCCTTACTCTTAGATGTTGATCTGCCGAACTTTAATTTGTGTTGCTTACTTATAACACAATGCTCACAAAATGGTAAAGATACCTTTGTAAGACCACTGTAGTAACTTTCGCTTGGAGAGAATCTTCAACCCTTGTTCCGACATGTGGCCAAGTTTGTGGTGCCACATTATCGTTGATTCTTCTCACAACTCGCAAATCGCAACATGCTTCTCCTCCTTGCATTGTCTCAACTTTAAGCATATACAAATTCGCAGCGAGTTTCTCCGCCTTCATTACTACAATCGCTCCCTTCACGATCTTCATGATCACATCCTCAATACGAGTTTTACATCCAACATCATCCAATTGTCCTAAGGACATTCTTCCGTGGGCCCTTTACATGTCGTACCTCCTGAATGGTGCGAACTGTACCATCAAACATTTTTATTTTGATAGTACCAATACCAGCAATATCCAAGGCATGATCATCCCCCATAAATACAAATCCTCCAGAGATTCGTTCGTATGTGTGAAACCATTCTCGTCGAGAAGTCATGTGCCAGGTTGCTCCTGAGTCTAAAAGCCAGACATCAGAAAATAGTTTTATGCCTTCAGCGTTGGTTGTTGCTTCGCCATATAAAACTTCTCCATTTTCAGAGGTACTTGCAACATTTCCTTGAGCATTTGATGACTCACGGTCACTACTTTTCTTACTCCAACAATCCTTCTTGAAGTGCCCTCTTTTGCCACAGTTGTAGCACTTGATGTTCTTTTTACTCCTGAATTTTGATCTACCATGATTTTGACTCCCACTGGAGCTACGTTCCGTGGATCTTCCTCTCACCACCGTCAAAGCTTCCGCTTGATGCGAACGTCCTTGTCTGTCTTCTTTGTTTCTGCGCCTGCTCCCTTCTTCTAGTATAGAGGCTGCAATTTCATCGAAGACTAGATAATCCGAAAGGACGTTGTTCGTCAAGTTGATGATGAGTTGATCATACGAATCTGGTAAACTTTGGAGCAAAAGTTCCGCACGTTCAATAACTTCTATTTTGTAACCCATTGAGGTGAGTTGCGAAAATAGAGTATTCAAGTGTTGATATGGTCGATCCACCGAAGTGGTTTCCGCCATACGAAGAGTATACAATTTTCTTTTTAAGAAAATCTTGTTGTGAAGTGACTTGGCCTCGTACAATTTTGTCAGAGTATCCCATATCTCCTTTGCCGTCTTCTTCTCCGCCACACTGGATAACACTCCATCAGCTAGTGCTAAGTGCAGATCAGCAATTGCATTGCCCTCCATCTCGTTCCACTTGGCGTCGTCGGTGATATCTGCATGCCTATCTCCAATTGCCGACAAGCAATTGTCTTTCCTCAAAATTGCCTTAATCTTCATTTTCCACAATGAGAAATTATTCCCATTGAACTTCTTTACATCGAACTTCGTCGTCATTTTGTTCACACCGATTTTGTTTTTTACTTGAACCGGATTTCACTATTCACGTGAATAGTGCGTGAATAGTAATCCATGAACAGTAACCCCTAAACTAATGGCTCTGATACCACTGTTAGGAAATTACGGACCGGAACAAAGCCATGACAATAGTGATGTGAGAAAAATAAAGGTAAAATGACACGAATATTTTTACGTGGAAAACCCCAAATAAATTTGAGGTAAAAACCACGGGCAAGTGTATGAGCAATTCACTATAAAAATAGGGATTACAACACCTTCTCTCTAAATACAAGGAGAAACTAATACACTCTAAAATGAGGAAATAATATGAGAGAGAATTGATCTTGGGATGTCTTTTCCCTTATCCCAAATTAGCCTATTTATAGGCATATTTCTTTCACTATTTCACCAAATTTGTTAGGTGAACAACATGAAAGCTTCAACAATTCACCTACCATATTTTGGTACCAATCCACAAAGTAGTTAGCCACCAACCATTCAAACCTCACCAAACAATTTCTTCAAAAAAAATTGGTAAAATTCAAGTTTTGCTACCACACCAAAATTGACTTTACCATTTACACTATCATCTACAACGTGATTGTTCAGTTTTAGGTTCGCTTTGAGCTTGAACTTGATTGTTGTTGTTATGGAAGATTCAATAGTTACAAGTTCAACTTATGGTTCAATATATTTAACAGTTGGATACATTTTGAACTATAAACTTAAACTTACGATTGTGTGATAATAGGAGAGACTAAAAGTTTAGTTCAAACTGATGTGATAGTGCGAGACTCACAAAAAAATATGAACTTGCAATATAAGGAAAAACTCAACCAAAAAAATTATTTTTTTATTAATTTTTTGTGCCAATTTTTTTTTTGAATTTGGTTTAAAACTTGACTTAATTGCAGTTTTGGTCCTGTAAATATAAGAAATTGTCATATTTAGTCCTCTAACTATGCTATGTAGCAATTTTGGTCCAATAACTTTTTATTTTTGTGCAATTTTGGTCGCATAAATTCTATGTTTGTGCAATTTTGATCGTGAAAGGGTGAAATATGACATATCCATTTGAGACTAAAACTGCACAAAAATAAAACTTATGGGACTAAAATTGCATAAAAATTAAATTTATGTGACCTAAATTGATGCATAGAATACTTAAAGAACCAAATATGTCACCTCTTTAAATATAAAGGAACCAAAATTAATACATAAGATACTTACATGATCAAATATGTTATTCTTGTATACTTATAGGACCAAAATTGCAATTAAGCCTTAAAACATTCAAGCCTCTTAAACCCATTTTCAGTTTCAGCTGCCATTTCCTCCCCTTCCCAGCCACCAAAATGCATCCCTTTCTTGCCCTCCGCCACACCCGTCGCCTCTCAACCGCCGGCGCCGGCGCCGCTGCTGATGCAACGTCCTCCACCAAACCCGTAACCATTACCACCATAAAAAATAAACTCAAACGAACACGCGACCCAGACGAAATCCTCAAAGTCTACTCCTCTTTCTCCGCCGCTAACCTCCCCTCCGCCTCCCGCATCGCCAGCCGGTACGCCCTAGAATCCACAGTCCGCCTCCTCGTCCAACACCAACGCTTCTCCGGCATAGAAACCCTCCTCGAGTCCCAAAAATCACATCCGCACATAAACCAAGAGCCCTTCCTCTCCTCCCTCATCCGCTCCTACGGCATGGCTGGAATGTTCGAAAACGCCCTCAAAACCTACCAACAAATGCCCCAATTCGGCACACCTCGATCAACGCTCTCCTTCAATGCCCTCCTACACGCCTGCGTCAACTCCAAACTCTTCGATCGCGTTCCTGTTTATTTCGGTGAGTTCCCTTCGCAGTTAGGGTTTTCACCCGATAAATTTTCGTACGGCATATTGATTAAGTCTTATTGCGAGATGGATATGCTCGATTCGGCAATGGAGCAGATGAATGTGATGGAGGAGAACGGGATTGAGATTAGCGCTACAATTTTTACCACGATTTTGAATGCGTTGTACAGAAAGGGGAAAAATGATGAGGCCGATAAGTTTTGGGACGAGATGGTGACGAATAAGAGGTGCTCGCTTGATGTGGCTTCATATAATGTGAGGTTTATGCATAACCAGAAACCAGAAGGATTGATTGAGGAAATAACGAATGCCGGGTTAAAACCTAACACGGTTACGTATAACTTGTTGATCACCTTCTATGGCGAGAATAAAATGATGGATGAAGTTAAGAAGGTGTATGATGAGATGTTGAAGGCAAAAGACTGTAATCCAGACGGTTCGACGTTTAGGAGTTTGGTGTTTTATCTGTGCAAGCATGGGTGGGTTATGACGGGGTATAAGGTGTTTAAGCAGAGTGTGAAGGTGAACAAGAGTCCGAGTTTTGGGACTTTACAGATTTTGGCAGAAGGGTTGGTGGAGAAGGGGCATATGAATGAGGCTAAAGATTTGATTTGGGTTATGAATAAGAAGTTCCCTTCGAATTTGACAAGAAAACTTGCAGAGGATCTTGGGTTGGCTCCTGTTAGCACGAAAGAGGTTGATTCTGGTGAGAAGGAAAGGGCCGGTAAGTGAGTTTCGTCTCTGGAATTGACAATCTTGTGCGACTTACTACAAGCTTTGAGTTCTTATGAAGCTTCAAGTGATGAGCACTTATTGGTGCTGACAATCCGTTGTAGTTTGACTACGAATCCGTTGTAGTTTGACTACGAAGGGGTAGGGGTGCCAATTTCAGACCCGATACGCAAACCCGACACGAACCTAACACGAAAATAATGGGTATGGGTCCAGGCTTCGTGGGTCCGGGTCGAAAATGGGTCGAACCCGAATAACCTGCCAATTAAACAGGTCGGGTTCGGGTCAACCTACTACGACCCATTTAACCCGTTTAACCCATTTATGAATTTAAAAGAAAATTAAGTAAATAATTAATTGTAAGAAAAACAACAAACAAGACATATCCTTAAAACTTAAATGATAAAACCTTCTTAATTATGTATTTGTTATTATTATGCATGTTTTTTTTAATATTGTCCCTAAAATATGATCAGCATGTTATGTTATTTATGCAATTATGTTATTTCTTTTTGTATGTTGTGAATTGTGATATTTTTTTATTGATTGAATAGTGTATGATAGTTATTGATTTTAAAAAAAATAAATTTATTCAGTTAAAACTTTTAAATATATATGAAAATAATTTTATTAGATGGGTTACGCGGGTTGGGTCCGGATTACCTGTGAAATAAGTAGGTCGGGTCCGGGTTCAAGATTCTGACACGAATAATTAAACAGGTCGGGTCCGGGTCGGCTGTTTCTAACACGCGAACCTGCGAACCCGGACCCACGAACCCAGACCCAACCTAAATTGACACCCCTACGAAGGGGCATAACTAAAGCCCGTGTCAAATTCAATGCTGCATCTGAAGAGGTCTAGAGACGAGTTCATAGTTATGCTTAAGACTTGATTTGGATTGATGGATTTGAATCTAAGGTTTTCAAATCTATAATAACGAACGCATTGAGGCTGTTTGGATAATCACGTGATACAATGGATTTCAAATGTCTGAGCTCATATTTTAAGCTATTTTTTGAGTTATTGTGGTGAATATCAAATCCGCCTTATATCTAGTCCCAAATTGTTTCATCCAAATGCAACCTTATTATTCTGTTCTGAGTCACTGTGCTTCAGTCTATCTGACCTAAACGTCTTCTGCTTTTCTCGTATGTCTTATGTATGACTACCTAGGGACTCATGACTTGAGCTGGCTAGCGTATCCAATTTGCCAGTTCGCAATAGAAGTTCGACTCCCGTTTCCCGTCTGGTATGCTCTGAGAATTACTGGGAGTATGTCTGCTCCCATTCTTCCAATGAACTGCAGCTTGTTTTAATGATGTTAGTTGGGAACGGAATTGGTTTTTCTATTGTGCCCATGGCTTTGATTGGGAGACAGAATACGAACTTCTATAGTGCGATCGGTTACTGATCTAGGCATGGTTTCCTTTCCAGAAACAATTGTTCTTTCTCATTTTGAACCCTCTGTAAGATTCATGTTGTTTCTCATGATTCACTGTACAATGTTCTGTACATACCCTTCGTATCCGTCTAGTAGCCAGATGATAAAATTAAAACTTTTGGAGCAGCATTTTATCGAGAATGTAATGGGATTTCATATTCATATCAGAAGTTCTACACTTTGTTCCAATCGGTTGTCACGGTTGTTACTTGTAAGCACCATGTGATTGGATTTTTATAGTTAAGATGCCAATAAAAATGAAGAATTATAGATCAGGTGACTAGATAGAGATCATCTCCATTATAATCTGGCGGTGATGGGCTGCCAAGATTGGTCATGAATATGCTTGAGCAATTTGTGAACATGGATCTGTTTATGATAATCCAACATTGCTTGAGCAATTTGTGAGCATGGATATGAAAGAATCATATTTCAGGCTGCAGTACAAATTTGTCATGAATCAACCAAAATCTGATAAAGGATTAGCACAAAATTTGAAGTATGGTTTGATTTTTGCTTCAGAAATAAGTTGGAACTTAGGAACAGAATAGGAACGAAAACTGTAATTAAATGATTTCAACCCTTGTGAGAAACATGTTCATTGAAAATTTGCAAAAAATAAACAAAAAATGGCATTTACCTAAAAGGTTATAATTATGATATTGTTGGGTTATTCGCGTCCATTTTTCTTAAGGTTCTTTTTTTATTTTAATTATTCAATTTGAATTGAGTCTTCCACAAAACCTAAATTCCCATAAGTTTGGTTAAAAATAATCTCAACTTTCAAAGACTATTGGTTATTCTTTTTCATACGGCATAAGCCTTTTGAAGAAAATAATTGAAGTAAGACCAAAATTTAAATTTAGTATCTCTTTAATGACATAAAGAGTATTACTGTATTACATCACAATTTTGTCGACTAATTCTTGAATACCCCTTATAGTAGACCATCATTGGGGATGTTCTCAAACCTTAGACATGTGAGACATGTTCCTTTTACTTCTCCAAGCAAAGCTCTTTGGGATTTTAATTTTTTAAAGTATGAAAGGCTAAACGATCATAATTATAAATGATTTAATTTTCCAAGAGCATTATTTTCAAATGAAGCAAGAGATAAATCTTAATAACAAAGCCATTTTTGAACATATTACTAAATACTAAGTAATAAAGAAAAGAAACATTCGTGTCCTAATCTACCTATACGGGATCTTCTATTCCTTAAAGAGTTTCAATACACCAAGTAAATGCCATGCGTAGAAAATGATGCTATTATCATACTCTTGATATTCATAAACACCAAAATGATAAACCATACAGAACTGGACAGTAATCTACCAAAGCTATGCAAATCAAACGACTCCTTTCGCTACTAAGCGCGAGCAAGAAAGAGAAATGCACTTCGTTCACTCCATTATCATTTCACTTCCAGTATTAAATTCATAAAATAATATCTTTTTGAATGAATTCGTAGGAGCAATGTCGTAGTTTTTCCCTAAATTTAACACCATATCAAAAATGATCAATAAATCCCCAACAGAATTACGTTGCACCTGGAATTGCCAAACCTTCAGCTCGTCTCTCCGGGCAAGATGATGAAAGATGGCCACGTTTTCCACACTCATAACACGTTCGCCCCCGTATTTTTGCACTCACAGCACTTGGCTCATTGCTAATAGTAACTTGATTTTCATCGACTGCATTTGCCTCACTGACTTGATTTTCATTGACTGCACCAACATCACTAGTTTGAACTTGATTATAATTTGGCATCGTTTTTAACGTTGTAGACGTTCCCGTCTTGGGTACAGCACAGCTTATTCTAACAGGTCTCCCACATACTATTTTCTGATCCAATTTCAATGCCATGTTCAATGAAAGGCTATCACCAAAATCCACATGGGCATACCCCTTGAACTCCCCCGTCTCTTTGTCTTCACCAAATCGAATAGAAGAAATTGTGCAATCGGCGAAAAGTTTCCTCAAATCATCCTCCGTTACGTCCCATGACAAATTACCAATATAGATCCTATTGTAGCCTTCTAGAACAGATGGGGAGAAGTTGGATGATTTGTTTGGTCTGTCTGACTTGTATGGCTGGATTTTCAGGAATAGACCACCCCTGGAAAATAGTAGAAATTTAGTTGTGATCTGGAGATAGGGAAATTTTAAGTGTTACGGTAATAAAAGCTTACATGTCGGAACCATCGAGTGCTAATGCTCTTTTAGCTGCAGCTTCAGTCTGTAAAAGGACAATAGCAAATTAATTATCAAGTGCCTCTGTTAATTTGATGCAACAGTTAATCATTGAGAAACTTGCTTCAAGTTAATAGCTTTGCTCGAGTCTAAATAATATTTATTACATAAACATGCATAAATTCATGCTTTAGACATCCATAAGAAAAAAAGAAGCAAAAAGAAGGATGTTCAAGTGAGTAAGCGTTGTTGTAAACCTTTGGTTCTGCTATTTAGCCTGTATTGCTTGGGCTTATGTTTAATAAGTGGTCCAACTTAATGCATATTGCCCACTATAAAAACCTTAGTACTTAGACCCAACTTAATAAATACGAGGCCATTCGTCAAAAAACCCCAAACTTCAATGAGACGTGTCTCATTCAACACTCAGCGCCTGCGCTTGAGTGGACTGCAAAAGGCCATGAGGCCCAGAAGCCAGCGCCTTGCGAATGAGGCGCGCCTTTAACAACTATGTCTATTGCAAAGAATAGCAAGAACTTAGTCCTATAATGGTTACCCAATGTCTCTCAATGAGGCGCGCCTTTAACAACTATGTCTATTGTAAAGAATAATAAGAACTTGGTCCTATAATGGTTATCCTATGTCTCTCAATGAGGCGCACCTTTAACGACTATGTCTATTGCAAAGAAGAGTAAGAACTTAGTCCTATAATGGTTATCCTATGTCTCTCAATGTAAAAAGATATGTAATTAACATTGAGAGACTTGCTCCTAGCTAAATCATAATGTCATTTCGCATAAAGCAAGTATTCACTCCAAAGAAAATATGTTTCGACACTTTTCACTTTCAATAGTCACTCTCCACTTTCGAGGCTTGTGTTATATAAAGTTTGAATATGTAGTCTTCGTTTTTCTCTCCAACAACCTACTTTAAATGCACAATTTCACAATCTTAAATGACAATGTAATTGCAAATCCGTGAGAAAAGATTTATATATCAAATATTCATATCCATTAACCATTATATATGGACAGTGAAAAACTAATAAAAGATAAAAGCACATTTTGTTTAAATAAATTTACAGAAAATCTGAAACCAACATTGTGGAGAGCTATTCTGAAAGATGAAAATAAGAAGTTAAGATGAAATATTTTCTCTTTCCTGTTCTTCTGTTATATTACTTTCATCCTATTGTGGCATTAGAAATTTCATCAGTTTGATTGGATGTCCAAAATATGAATTAGCATATAATTCATATTCCAGCCACTCAAAGAACCTACCTTGAAAGTGATTAATGCAATTCCTCTGAACTTTCCAGTGTCTGCAAAAGTCATACAATCAATGTAAGTAATGGTACCACACCCTTCAAAGTAACTCCTAATATCATCCTCAGTGGAATAGTATGGAATGCCTCCAACATATACTTTGTCAGATACCTCCGTATTTTTCCTGCAAGACACAGAAAGACAGTGTGATAACATGAAATTATTGGGAAAAAAATCAAGTCTTTCAGCATGTAAACAACCTAATTTCAACCTAATTTCAAATTTCCCCATATGTTATAACTATAAGGCTTCCCGGATAGCATCATGGAAAGTAGGGATAATTACTAAAAATAAGGTTCGGGCTAATTTACAAAAAAAAAAAAAAAAAAAAAAAAAAAAAACAGAGATTTTTGAAAATTGCAAAAACCCTTGATGTTTGATTCCGTCTTACATTTTCCCCTTGATAAGCAAAAAACTTTTCAAAAACCTCCCTGACATTTATAAAAATACAGTTACCCTCTTAAATTTAAGACAGAATCAAACCTGAGGTTCTTTTTTGTAATTTTGAAATATCTCTGGGTTTTTTTGTAATCAGCCCAAACCTCAGGGGTGTTTTTGTAATTATCCCTGGAAAGTATATGCCAAATGATCTCTATATGTGATTCTTTGAAAGTCTCTGCTCACATTTGGCAAACTGTACCAGATCTTACGAAAATACATTTGCATTCCTAAGGTTCCCACTCAACTACAGGAGTTTTGAGTTAACATGTTTTGTGCCCTTAACGTAGTCCAAAGTGTATGAGCAACCAATAGAGAGCAATACCCTTCTGCGAACTTAAGCCCTCAAATGGAAAACCCATCTGGCAAAAGCTTAACTCAAAATGCTTCAACACCATTATAAGAATAATAATAAAATAAACGGATCAGGGTGGATGAGGATTTCTTGTGTGGTGACTCAGTCTATGGCAGCTCAGGACCCGGTTTGTTGAGGCACATCCCGCGATTCACCTCCTTCACAAAGCTCTAGGGCAGGGGCAGTGGTGGCCCTCAGGGATGGGGTTCATTCTTTATTTGATAATTACAAAAACTACTCTAGTTTGGGTTAATTACAAAAAAGCCCAGAGGTTTTGCAAATTACAAAAAACTCCTTCAGGTTTGATTATGTATTACACTTCACCCATTTCATAAGCAAAAACGTTTTGAACAGTCAAACGCCCCCATTATATTTGTAAAAATATTACAATTGCCTCTTTACAATTAACACAGAATCAAACACCAAGGTTTTTTTTTTTGGCAAATTTCAAACATCTCTATTTTTTTCTTAATTGACCTAAATTTTAGGGGTAGTTTTTGTAATTATCCCTAAAATAAATTAAAAACTTTAACAATCACTATTGGGTCAGCCTACAGGTAAAATTGTCGAATTGGTTAAGTTATGTGAAATTAGGAAAAAATTGGCAACAAGAATGTTCGGTAACAACGAAATTTGCACAAAATATAAGCCCTCTAGTAAAATAGAAAATTTAATTTTCACCACATACCTTTCAATGCTCTCATTTGTCTTGGCCACGAGTTCCTCTCCTGTATCTCCACTCCTATTCTGCTCGACCCCTTCCTCCTTGACTTTCCCATTTTCCACCTTCTTCTTACGTTTCTTCTTCTTTTTACTTTTCTTCTTTTTCTTCAACTGCTCTGGCTTCTTCTCCTTCAGGTTCTCTGATTCCTCACTTTCGTCTCTCTTCCTTTTCTTCTTCTTCTTCTTTACCTCCACAGCATCTGACTTCAACGCATCTTGTTTCTTCGCCTCTGCATCACCACTCATTTCTCCATTTTTAATAATATCTGACTTTTCTTTTGGAGCCTTTTGTCTTCGTTTTTCTCTTTTAGATAATTTGGGCTTTAGAGCCGCTGGATTCAGGATAGTCCTCAGATAATCCGAGGCTTTAGAATCCAAATCTCGGGAGTTCACAGAATTCTTGTCAGTCAAGTTATTCTTAGCTTCTGATGCAACGATTAGTTCGGCTTTAGCAGCTCTTAGCTTTTGCTTTAGCTTCTTGTTTGATAATACCATTCTTGTTCTTTTCAACTCTCTTCTCTTAGCAATTCAAGCAACTCTGACACATTCAACATGAGTTTTATGCTTCAGTGCCCAAAGATGCATCAATCTTCAGAAGAGATGAACACTTCACAAGATATATAACAATGAACACTCAAAAAAAAGAAAACATGCTGTCTATTTTCAATTATCGGTTTTCATCTATTCAAGAAGTTCATACGTCAGAAAGAATGAGAGACAACATTTGGATCAAAGAATAATTGTTTTTCCACGTCTTGGTAGAAACAGCGTTATTAGAAACATGGCCGTTGAGAAACCTGAAGCGAAGGAAAGAAATGGGACAACTTGGAGGTGCCATGAATATGTACTTAATTAACATAAATGCCAACTGCGTGATATCCATGTTCCTAACAACCAGAACTACTGCAGCAGACTCAGAACACAACTAAATATTGTTTCCATACATGGAAACATCAATCTGCAACTTAGTGTCACTCAACCAAAGACGGACACAATTCGTAATAAAAGTATAAACATGAACAAAAATGAACCATCTAAAATTCAAATCATAAAAATCCATGCTCTTAACTTGAACACCTTCCGCTTAGATTAGGTGTTTTTTATTTCACCAAATGCTCCATATCAACAATTGCAACATCTTCAAATTTAGTTTGTAGCCCTAAAAAGATTGAATACATCAGAAACACTGAAAATGGAAAATCAATGATGCAGCGCAGCATATCTAAAGCTCCTATCTCAAGCAAATTTTTATAACCAGGCGTTCGACAAAGCAAAATCTGACATAACAAAAACTGAATACTTCAAGTACAATGATTTGCTATTTAGCACACTACTTCGAAAATATGTTCACATATGGTAATTCGCAGGCGACTATGTAAATTTTATCGAGAGACGAGAAAGGGAGACCAAAAAGGGATAACATTCAGCTTACCAGTAAGTTTCAGAAAACGGACCACCGCCGTGAATTTCCAAACACCGCTCAAAGACGCTGAATCCAAGAGCTCCGTTCCAACCAGAGCTTCTCTCTCCGCCTATTTCTCTCTCGCTCTGATTGTATATTTGTGGTCTAATACGTTACCCTAGGGCACGGTGGCGGCGGGTGAAAACGGAAGAAAGTTGGCCGAACAGAGGCTTTGCGGCGGTGGCAGTTTTGGTCCTTTGGACTTGGGGTTTTAGTTACTAAAAGATTTTTGCCGCTTCGTCCTCGAAAAGTTTTTCCCTTACTACCAATTAACCCCTTAACTTGTGAGTTATCAGGTTGCGATTGGATATGTTTTCAATTTTGAAAAAAAAAAAAATTCTAAAAGTAAATTTTAAAAAATTTTGAGAGTATGAATGGATATGTAATGATGACAGTTGATGTAATGTTTTTTACTATGGATAATTGTGAATGGATATAAAAATTTTTTTGCTTTCTAGGATGTGATAGTTATTATTTAATAATTAGAAAATGTGTATTGCTGATTCCCATGTGGATTATGACATAATGGTGTGTTCCATTTCATTTATCAAAATCTCCCATAAATCCAAGTTATATACGTTTTTTTTACCAGTACATATATATACATATTTGTGTAATTATTGTTAATTAATTTTGTTGTGAAATGGTGGAATTGTGATGTGTCTTTGCTACACGTCACAATCGGACATATTTTTTTAAATTATTGTTACATTACACCTTATGAACATATATGCATCCAATATTTTAAGGAAATGTGAAGTAGACTTAGATTGGAAATGTTGGGCAATTATTTTCATGTCACCAATAGACAGTTCCGTTGCGAATATGTACTATAATTTCTCATCTGTGACGCGCATTATTTTTTTCAATACATGATATATAATTTATTATTACAATGGTGAATCTAATCATTTAATTGACCCACTGTTGAAAATTACAAGTTTGTGATTGGCAACAAAATTTTGGGCTACTTTCACGCAAATGAATAGTAGCACGGATAGTAATATGGAATAACACAAACACATGTAATCACACATCACTGTTCAAACATCGTAAGCAACCATTAAATGAAAGACCGGATAGTTGAGTACATGTGTGCGATAAAAATACTACCGTGAAGAGAAAATAAAAACATAAACGAAACATTGCGTAACCACAAATGCTTTCCTCGTACATAGTACATGTACAACGATTAGTATTAGTACCATCCACCCGGTGGGCACTTCAAGTTGAACTGATCCTGTCAATTTCTTTGTCTTTGATAACTTCAACTGCAACTCCGGCAGTTCCGTTGCCCTCGTCCTCCACAGCCGCAACATTTCCAAATGAGTGCGATACAAATAGTGTCTCCAAAAGTTCATAGTTTTTCAGACCATTAATGTGAAATGCCTGTTGTTCCGTGGTCTACTGCCCAAAAACATAACGCGTTATGGTCCGTACAATATTACGAGTGATGTCAAATAAAATGCCACACTTGACAATGACAGATGTACATAAAAATGTTAGAGGTGAAAATCGGGCAGATATAATTTGGGATTAATCTTTTTCTCACCCGTAGTATGCAATCCCGATGATTGACCACCCACCTGAAACCACGTTGTTTTTTTGGTCATAATTGACATCAGGCATATTTTTGAAGCTTTGGAAAGCCCAAAATTTGTTTCGTATCAAGTTTATCTATGATGTGACCATGGGATATGATACTGTGGTTGACCAAAACTCGCTCAATCGCTTCGCGGCCAGGATGGACTTTCTTAGTGACGAACGTTGTGTCAACAACCAACGACGCCATCATTTCTCGCCTCGCACAAATATTCTAGTAAATGAATGAGTTCGTCGTCATTCCACTGCCGCATATGGTGCTCGTCAAACCCAAAATGAGTAGCTGGAAATGCCATTTTAGTCTTCTTAAGATATTTGGGAGCAGGGGACTTTTGAAGCTTCAACTTATGTATGGAGGGGGGTTTGGTATAAAATTTATTGGAATGCCCGATTGGGGGGTGTTTTTATATTGACCATGGCTTGGTAGGGTAAACCAACAATCACCCATTTACCACAAAAGTTTTGGTGTGACAACTCATAAAAGCTGCCACCCTATGTTCTCTTTTGAGTGAATGGGTCAGGGGTTGCATAGTACCAAATAACAACAGTTGGGTCCAGGAGTGATTGTGCATTTCCATTTTCAGTATCAGGGTTTCCAATTTAATACCTAGGGTGCCTGTGGCGATTTGTTGTGATATCCCAAAAGTTAGAATGAAATTTTTAAACAGAACATATTTTGGATTGTCCTAAGGAATCGCTTTATGATTGGTCGTACGTAGTCAATTTTCCATGGTGGACAACAATTAGGTCAACAAATGTAATAAAAAGCCGTTGCCTTAGAAGTTGACCGATATGGTCTTATTTTAGCCTTGTGCATTACCTCTAAGGAAAATCAACCAACCTAAAATGTAAACACAATTATGGCGTGTAATTTACATAATAAAAAATCAATATACAACTCTAAACTTATGTTGTAGTGTTGTGTTATATTTAGATTATGGTTGCATACACAGTGAATAGTAATAAATTCTGGGAGACTTGTTCAAACTTAAAAACACCAGATCAAAGATGTATTAACTAATAACAACAATGAGATTTAATTTACTTTGATGTTCCCTTAGGTCTTAACATCACATCCAAAAACACATTGTGATTGGTAAGGCCCCAAATACAGTGTATAATACAAACTTAGAAAAGCCATTACATGGCTAACATAAAACCTTAATTAAAACATAAAATTAAAACCACCAAACACCCCAGCCTGCAGGCAACACATCCAGGACCACATTCAGCCGTCTGACTCGACCCAAACAGGGTCAATCACCTCCGGCTCCATATTCTCTTCGTCGTCCGTTCCATTTTCATTACTTCCACCTCCTTCATCTCCTAGAACAACCTCGTTTGCCGCCGCTTCTTCAACCTGCTCCACTTGGATTGCCACCTTATGAACCTGGGCCACTTGGGTATCCGCCTCCTCAACCGGGACCAACTGGTTTGACCCCTCTACCGCCTCGTCATTCTTCGGAGGATCATCAATCAGTGCGAAGCTGTTGTAGAAGAACACTTCCTAAAGCAGCCAGAAGTTCTTGCACCCACAGGTACAAAACTTTCTTTGTTGAGGAGTCTTCGGAAAAAAAAAAACAAGTCAGGAGAACAAAAGTGATACTTAACCAGAAAAATAGGACCCAGTTGGGGATTGTGCAGACGTGTGAAAGGTTAAATTAAAAAAAAGATTCGAAACATCGGAACAAATGACCTCTTTTGTCTGGTCTATTTGGTCATAACAAACAGAGGACCCTTTTTATTTTTGTTCATGTAGTTAAAAAAAATATTACACACATACCACCTTAAAGTCCAGTGCGTCCCAGTATTTGGAAGAAACATAAACAATGTTCGGCTTCTCCAAATAGAAAACCCCATGTATCTTCTTGAAATGGTGGAAATCCCAGAAAGCATGCCACAATCGGATGACTTTACGAGTCACTTCCGCGACGGTTAAGTCCTGATGCAACTCTTCCGATAAGTTTCTCGCTGCAACCCACATTACGAATTCTGCCACATCAACCTTCGAGTAGTTGTAGTTCCGCTTGTCCTTCAATAGAAATATGAGCAGCTTGGCTGTCTCGTACTGCGTCCATTCATCGTCTCGGTCGAAATATGTTATATATGTGGGTTTGCTTTTGGGCATTTTGTTAGTAGTAAAATAAAATACAAAATAAAAGAAAGAGAGATCTGTGGAAGGGTGGTGTTTTTTGACTGGACAGATGGTTATATAGACCTTGTGCTCAGGATACCAAACGTTATTATAACTCTTATACATAAAATAAAAAAACCCTTAAAAATCCATTTCACAAGATTATAATCAAATCTGAAATGGTTGCACGTACCTTTTGGAGAAGCCAATGGGATTAGGGGACCGGTCAATCAAGTTTTCTTGTTGCACGGTTTACTAATGAGCAATGATGGCATTGGAAACCGAAGGGATGCAGTCATTTTTAATAAAATTAAACTGTGAGTTACATTGGGAGTCCAGTGTAATACATTGGATCGTCCATATAGTGATCACCGCATACAGATTATGTTGCACCCAATTCAGGCAACTTCCTTGTAACCAGGGACGGATCCAAGAATATCTTAACATGGGACACATAGTATATATCATTACAAATTTATTACCATAAATTGTAATGCTCACACAACTTCTCATTTTGTAAGCTAATTAATATATATCTTCTCAGATTTTTATGACACTCTACAGATTTTCATATATTAATGTTACACAAGTCTGTAAGGTTGTCCAATAAAGATACTTCTGTGCTTGAAAGTGCTATATGGTTTTTACATATTGTATTTGAGGGAACATTATTAGTTTAGAAATTACAATTTTATAGTTTTACACTTTCCTAGTTTTCACATTTTGTTCTGTTTATATTCTTATGTGACATAAATTTAATTAAAATATATTATTACATCACTCCATATTTAGATAAGAACAAAGTGAGTCATATGACCACAATGGAATAAGACAAAATAACAGTACTACGTACATTAAAAACATAAAGAAAGCATCAGTACATACATAACCCTAATGCATGAAGTTGTTTGACATGCAAATATTAATTCATAAACCAACTACAACAATCCAACAGGTTGGATTGGCAAAAAACATAGATCAGACGTCAAAATTAGCCAATCCTAAATACAAACAAGTACCACCACCGTCTTTTTTTTTTAAATTACAAAACATAAATAAACTGACCCCGGTCAAGCATGGCTTATGAGAACATGCAAGCTAAACCATTGTCACCCGTTTGGATGCAACAATGCTCTTTCTGACGAGTGGAGGTTGATGCGGGTTGATTGTACTCCATTCTGTGAACCCACTCGCCGTATGAATCAGTGTCAACAACCCGGGAGTAACCATCTTCGTAGATACGATCTTCCTCTCCCGTATCCCCCACTGCTACATCGTTCAACCCTTCGCACTTATACCTACCCAAACTAAATGGAGTTGGAATGTTCGAAGCATGTGACGATCTCACATCTGAAGATGGTTGTTTGTATTCAGATAAGTCAATGAAGTCTGAAGTATGAAATGAGTTTTTTTGGTTCTTACTCGCCGCTGAATCATGGGAGTCGGATATATTTATGACCTCCCTTCGTTGCCTACGTTTAAGTAGTTCGTCCACTTCTGCCTTCAACTCGTACTCGTCTATTATACCATCCACACTTTCCATTTCAGAGAAAACACCGCTAATTAAGTTCCAATAAGCCTCGCCCGTGTTAAAATATATTGTTGCTAGTGGCCATCGCTACATACGTCGATTTAGTTTTGAGCGCGTTTACTATTATCTTCATGTAATAAGATTGATATGTTATTTAATTGGTCAAGGTTAAACCAAAAAACATCAAATATTTACGTAAAATATTCCTTGTTACCTTCATTGCAGTTGTTTGTACAACAGCTGGCACTTTAATAAGATTAGTCACCGGATCCTGGTCCAACAAATATTTGAAAGTGTTGTAGCGATCCTTCAATACATGCAACTGTTTCCATACCTAGCCAAATATGTAATTTCTTTCCATCTCGTCACTTAGATCTCTGGTAATGTCTGGGAGTGCAATTTCGAAGTCCACCTCATCCGTCATAGGTGTCGTTATTACGTAATGACGTAGGATAGAACAGAATGTCTTCTCTATTTTCTCGTCCCAGCGTTCATCGTATCCCTGCAGAATGTACCGTACGTGCGTGAGCCGATTACGGAGGGAGTTCTGGTTTGCCATGTCTAACACAGAACTGAAAAAGAAGATACCAAAAGTGTGAACAATGTTAGTAACAATATTTGAAAGGTGTATGTACCTCCAATGCATAACACATTTACAAGAAAGCTTTTAAATAGGATTTTTACATTACACGAGTCTTCGCCTATCTTTAGAAAACTACTATAATGGATTTTACAGTATGCTACAATGAGGTTTCCACTTTCCTTTAATAGCCGCATACAAGGCCAAGTGGATTTAGAGTTATCTGTGAGGTGGTGGGGAACAATTATCACTATATTTAAGGTGATGTCGACTTAAACATCGCATTTAAAATCTGATTTGACTTTCAACTACACAATATAAATTCAGCAAAGGCCATGGACACTGTTTATTAACTCAACCACAGTTCGGTTGTAACTACCAATTCCCCTCAGTATATGTTTTCCTTTAAAATACTTTATAAAAGTCACCACATCTTCTCGAGCAATTTGCCTACTATATTTGTTATTAACCAATAAGGATACATACAAAAAAATGGCATTTATAAATTACTTATATTAACAAGTCCAACAACAAACATCTTTTTCATCGTGTACAATAATTAACAAGTGCAACACCTAATAAGACATAAAAACAATAAAATTGTCATTGAAAATATTGGATTTTGTAAGCATTTGTAGAAGCCAAATTCCTAAACATTAATAATTTGTGAGACATAACACATGTGTCCGACTTTATCAATTGTAGTTTTTGTGTTACTCGATATCGAGTTACTGTATCTCGATTTCTAGTAAGCTGAAGAAATATGAACATAAGGGTATAATAGGTATATCGAGTTAAATATAACTGCATACCCAATAATTGGGTTGTCGAGTTATTCTGAAAGCTTGTCTCACTTATTGTAAGCAGTGATTTTTTTCCCCAAAAAACTTTTTTGAATTGACATAACTTTTTCGTTTAAAATCCGTTGTGCATGTAGAAAATGGCTAAAGAAGATGTGTATACAAAAGATGGCTATTTTTCATCTTAACATTTTGTAAATGGCTATTTTGTACCATTTCCAATATAACATATGTGTAGTAGTAAAAAAAAATTTGCCTACTTCATTTACGCCTACACAGTCACACTAAATTGGTGTAGGGTGTAGATATAGATTACATCGATATTTGAACAAAGGTAGGGTTCATATTAATTAAAATGGTAGGAAAATATCAACTCAAACGTCACATCATTACCAGCTTTTGTAGACAAAATTTATGTTCACCCCTTTATACAATCCAATATTGATCGGCCAATGTGTTGTTCCATTTATTATGGGTACACATTTGTAAATCCAAAAACATCCAAATATGGACTGAACCTTATAGTACAACCCAATTTACATTACACATGTGGCAGCATTATACTTTATGAAAAAAGGGAAACAACTAGTGTGTCTGCAGTACATACAATTATTAAATTTTAATTAAGGACTAATAAAGTTGAGCATACAAAGCATTATAGAATTAATACCGTGTGAACAAACATATTTTGGGAACAAATTCTACATCTGACCAAAATGAACATCCTAAACCAACATAGAACCCCTTATTGATATCACATATGACATTACCATCAACTGTTTCTCGTTAGGACATCATAATCTTGAGGAGCACGACCATTAGGAGAATCAAAATTGCAATAACCAACATTAACAGATAGATACACAACCCGCATACAACCACTGAATTCTTACCCCTATTGCTGGGGTATTCGTGCCGGGTTACGCACACCTCATAGCCAAGGGTGTCTAGGGAGTAAGGAGATGATGGGCATATAGTCTAAGAACAAGTGGTGGCGGTACCAGCTGAGGATTGGTTGGACTTGGATTCGGTTTTTTTTAACCCGAGAATGCCAGTTGTCGATCCACACGTCTTGCCATATAAAGCTCCGATGATGTTGGCCACCAACAGGACACGTGTAAAACAAACGGCCATAATTGGAGGATGTCTTTGCCATGCGCAGCGTCATGAGGCCATTGCCACATTCACAGCTTGGTGGTTGGTATGTCTCCATTAGGATTGCAAAATGTTTTGGGGTATGACACAAATGATATTATAACCCCATTGTAGGTGAGCCCCATGCCCAACTTTATAGTGCAACCAATAAGAAATGGCCACGTTGTACATAATGAAAAGTATGTTATTTTTGGGGTTTTTTTTTACATCCACATAAGAAGTGTAGAAGTGGCGGGATTTTGGTTTGACCATGTGGGTCATCCACAATAGGTCACGCAAATGTATTTTTATTATATCTTTGTGGCCTACAACATTTTTTGGTTGCTTTGATATTGTAGGAAACATCAGAAATACAAAATAAAAGCACAACTTCGTAATTGTACAAAACATATGCAACGATCCATCTTGTGGAAATGTCGTAGGGATGGATTAGTATGTCTGATTCAAAATAAACAACAATACAACAGAGGTGCATACAATTATAGGTTTGGTAACTACCACACCAACTACAATGTCGAACAAAATAAACAATAAAAATTACTAAACTTCAAAATACTTGTCTAGACAATACATAAAACGTTGCACCAATGCTACGAACGTGGCCCATGCCTTCCCCCCCACAATGAAGCCGCTATGGAATCCCTTAGGCAGCTTTGTTCCCATATACCGTCAGTTGTGTTATTCATTTGCCTTCGTATGGGTTGAGCGGATGCGCCTTCTTCAGGTGGAGGTATATAGTCTGGGTCGGCAACGTATTGGAAAATGTCATCAGCCATACAATGTTTACGAATAAAGTTGTGTATGACACAATAAGCTATGACAATATCCGCTTGCATTGGGAGCTTGTAATTAGGCATTAATCTCTTAATATATGCGAATCTTTTTTTAAGCGACCCAAAGCACCGTTCTATGACATTTCGAATAGTGGCATGCCGACGATTAAATAATTCTTTCATCGTTGAAGGGTTACTATTGGAGCCTACCCATTCAGGCAAATGGTACCTCTCACCACGATACGGACTAAGGAAACCAGGAAAGTTGGCGTACCCCGAGTCGACTACGTAGTATTTACCTGGAAGAGTTATAAGTGTGTGATTAGCGCGATACAATGTTAGGTAGTTTATCGGATAGTGTACAAACAGTATTACGCCAGTACATTACATATCCTGGAGGGGCCAAGGGAAATCATATTCGGGATTCGATAACGCTTCTGCAAAGACCCGAGAATCATTGGCACTGCCTTCCCATCCCGCCAAGACAAACGTGAAGTTGAGATTGAGGTCACAAGCCGCCATTACGTTTTGCGCAAGTGTTCCTTTCCGACTCCGATAGGTGCCATGTTTTCGAGATAGTACCCAAGCAGGAATGATTGTCCCGTATATTGCACCTACATAGTCCTATACGCGACAAAAAAATTGAAACACTCTCGAGATGAAAAAAAGTGTGTATACCAATGTTCAATCACAGATACAACATGAAATGATACTTGCCTTGAAGTAGGGGAATAGTTGGGCATTGTTTTGAATAAAGTCCGGAACTTTATTGAAATCTGGAGGACGAATATAGTCTGGTGCCATTCTGCACAAGACCTCAACCACAATGTGAACATGTCTACTAATAGTTTTCGGTGACCGTTGAAATCGTTCGGTGGAATTTTGATGTCGTTCATGCATCCCGATTGTGTGCAGAAAAATACCAAGACTTTCTTCGATTGACACTTTCGTACGTTGATGTGGTGAGTAAGCCCCCGTTTCAATAATCTTTAGGCATAACAACATAAACATAGGTTTATCCATGCGTAGGGCGTCGTAAAAGCGTTGTTCGTGTCCCAAGAACAATTCATTCAGCTAATCAGCTCATTTGAATCGGGAGTCTAGGAATGGTGTCTTAAGCATATTGGAAAATGACCTGGGGGCAATGTTGTAAAGGTGTAGAAAACTCTCGAACTGTTGATGTAATGCCTGTTGTGGTGAGATGGCCGAATCGGGCAATAACATGCTACAATCATCAAAACAATCATCCGTCACATCCTCCACCACATCTTCGACAATGTCCTCAAAGTCTTCAATGTTGTCACTCATTGCTAGTCCCAAACTGTCCCTGTGCAAGTGGCCACGAAAGTTAAACAATAAACATGATCGTAATAAGATACTTAAAAGTTTAATGGACACTCACTACAAGAATTTGGAGTTTTACCCACACATAAATACCCACACATTTTTATGTGTGGGTATGCAACCACACATAATTTCGATGTGTGTGGGTAATAAAACATGGCAATCTAATTTATTTGTTGACATTTATTATGTGTCACTGAAAACAATTAGTATCATTAAAATATAAAGGGAAAAAAATCCCTCCAGTTTTAGAGATTGGCGGGATGTTTTATTTTTTTGTGTGGTGGTGACGTGTATTTTTTATTATCTAAAATTACCCACACATAGTTAAAAATGTTAAGAATGTGTGGCTATATTATACACAATTACTTACACATATTCACAAATGAAAAAATGAGTGGCTATAAATTCGATTATAATATTGTTTTTATTTAAAAAGATGATGTGGCAAAAGATGCCAGATTAAATTTTTTAAACGCCGTCTTTTGTATACATAAATTATTAATCTAATATTTTTAAGAAATTTTTTAAGAGAAATTTGTTAATCTGATTTTAACCACATAATATCCCTCTTTTGATTACAGTTTTTTCACAAATCCAAACCCTTTTGAGAGAAAACGCTCCCTCAAGAAGAAAAAGAAAACCCTCGCAGACGACGTTGAGTTCTTCGATAATTCTATTCCCCTCTGCTACAATTCAATTTAATTTCATAGTTTTTTTATTAAAAAGTTTTATTCCATATATCCAGCATTATGTCAGCATCACTACATAATCTCCAATTAATCCAACTTATGGTAGTAGATTGGGGTCGAAGGGGTTTGGTCCAGACGGCGGAATCGGTCCTTTTGGTAGTTGTCGGAATATTTTTTTTGATTCGAGGCGGCGATTTTGCGGCGGTGGTGGTAGATTCGGGTCGAAGGGGTTTGGTCCAGACGGTGGAATTGATCATTTTGGTAACTGTTTGAACCCTAATTCTTGGTCCTTTTGGTAACTGTTTGAACCCTAATTCCTGTTGAGCGGAAACCAAAATGGCTTGCAAAAAAATTGCAATAACAGAAGTTTCTTTAACTAATTCTTTGTTGGCTTATGTATAATTTTTTTTTTTGAAAGGGTGGCTTATATATAATTAGGATTCCTTAACTAAGTTTCTTTACAAAATGGGTAATGTAATGAAATGTGCATTTTGAATATATTTTGTGTTTATGTGATTGTCTTGTATGAAAATGGGAATGCATACATTCTAACGGTCTCATTTCTGAAAATATCATGTGAATGGAGTTGATTATTCGAGTAATTATGTGAAAATCACTGTTGTTACAGACCCTCAGGTAATCTTTATGAGAAAAAAAGATTTTAATTGTCTTGATATTGTTTCTGTGCATATTAATGCCCTAAACTGAATCATATTGTCTAACCAATTTGATATGGATTTGCAATTGATAGCTTATAGATAGAACTTCTCTTCATCTTGCTCCAAAATCACTTGCTCTGGAGATTGCTCGGTTCTACACAGATTTATACATGCGCAGGTTCCTCTCATCTGTCTTTCCCTTCAATCCTGATGTTGTTTTGTTTCTCGGTGATTACTTTGATGGGGGTGATGAACTAACAGATGATGAGTGAGTGCAATTGTTTTAAGAATTTTAAAAAGTAGATTATCCACTTAGATATTCTGCAAGTTTTGATGAATGAGTTTTCACAAAGTAAAGCTCATGTTATTGAAATGCATCTCACTCCTAGTTAAAATCCTAAATCTCACCACTTTAGTTATATTTTAGGGATAATTTACAAAAACACCCCCAAGGTTTGGCCTAATTACAAAAAAATCCAGAGATGTTTCAAAATTATAAAAAGTCCCCTTATGTTTGATTTTGTCTTAAATTTAAGGGTTAATTATAATTTTTTTATAAATATCAAGGTTTTTTTTTTGAAAAGTTTTTTTTTTTTAAGGGAAGATCTAAGTGGAATCATTCCCTTAATGTTTTTTTTTTGTATTTTTCAAAAATCTCTGGATTCTTTTGTAATTAGCGCAAACCTTAGGGGGTTTTATGTAAATATCCCTATATTTTATTTCCCTCTTTGCTTGGTTCAGGATGTAGGGAATCATATATTTTGGTCAAAGCTCTCTCTATTTCATATATATGATAATTTAAGTCTGAAATTGTTAGGTATGCTGTGATTTTTGAATGAAGTTTCGTAGAAAACCTGAAATTTACCTGAATAACCTGAAACTTAGTACCTCAGTCAATTGGACCGTCATATTTTCCTTATATGATATATGGTTCTGGCTATACAATTCGTTTTACAGTTAGTATCAAGGATGAATCATCTCATCGTTGATTTAATATTTATCATAACTCCTGTCTATGGCAGTGTTTGATTTATTTTAGTGATAGATGGCAGGAATCTTTGGGCCGTTTTAGGCATGTTTTCAACCTAAATATGCTTCAGAAACTTCAGACATAAAAGTATACTACCTTTCTCGAAACCATGACACTGGGTACTCAGCTTTCATCTCGCGAAAGCCATAGGTATGCCATGTGCTACTCAAATGTTTTGTAGTGATTCAATATCTAATGGTGATGATCCATGAAACAATTTCAGTTCTGCATATTTGAGTTGCCAATATAAAACCAAACTTTTCTAGGTTTTTCTTCTACTCTAGCCTGCAATTCCAGTTTTTTGATGGACTCTCTTGAGCATGCTTTATTCTGCCTTATAGCTATTCGACACACACAAATCAATATTCGAGAATATCCTCGTTTACAAGATGTCATTTTTAGGAACATATGAACTCTACTCTTCGTGTCACTATCTATATTTTTCCCTTGAGCTCTCTCGCTTTATCTTATGGGATTTTCCCCACAAACATAAATGTCCGCTTTAAACATGCGATTTGCTCTTCTAAATGTTTGTTATTAAACGCCCTAAACTATGCGAATTTTTACATTTTGCCACTTAACTTTTTTTTGTGTGAATCAATTCATTTTCGTGATCCACGTTCTTTAACAAGACCACAAGTTGGTAAGTACATCAAATCGTATAAATTAAAATTTGTTTTTTTTTTCCTTTTTTATAATTTATAATTATTTTTTCTAATTATTTGTTGTCTGATGTGGTTGAGACTTTACAGTTGATTTTCCTTGAATTAATGTCTAATGGATAAATGAATGTAATCTTGCGATCTCCTTTTTGCGATCTCCTTTTGGTTATCGTGCATATGGTTGACATCTAAATTTTTCTTTCTATTGCGATTATGTTTCTCAAGTGATTTATTTTTTTAATAGGAGGAGATGATGCAATTGAAAAGAGATAATCCTCAAATGGTTGATAAAGAAATTCTATAGAAGGGTCTTGATTGAGAGTCAGTTCGCTTGTTTGGTTGGGGACGGTTCCCAAGTAAGTCTAGGGCCAGATGCACGGGTAATGAATCAGATCGTCCTACATATACTCAGTTACTTAATGAATTGAATCAATACAAGTCTCGTGTTGAAAAACTCGAAGGAGGTGACCGATGTTATGTGAAACTTTGATTGAAAAGAATGTCATTTCTTCTTCACATTTACCATATGTGCTGTCAGGCCACTCTTCAAGGCCATCCCACCATGACACAACTCCTGTTGATGATTTGCTGATTATGCCGATCAATTTGATGATATTGTTTGAGTTCTTAGTGTTGTTAATTAGTTATTTTATGACTTGTGTTCCATTCTTGTCTACTTCTCATGTATACTTTGGTGCGACTTTTACAAGTGATTTTTTAGCTTATGTTAGGAAATTTGTTAGGATGATTGTAATTTGAATGGTAACCTTGTTTTTTTTTATAATAATATATTCAATTTGAATAAATACTTTAATAACTGCTTTCAAATTTTATGGTTATAAATGCATATTATTTGAAAATAATAATGTAAAATTATAAAAAATTATTAATACCCACATGTGCTTTGGGTTAAAATATAAAATATTATTACCCACACATACTATTAGCATTCGCCACACATATTTTATTGTTAGCTACATATATAATTATTATTATTTTTCTATTGTGAAATACAAAAATACCATTGCTCACACATAAATCTTAGTTTTACCCACACATAATAATTTCCACGTGTCAACTATCTAAAGCTCTACATGTCATGACATGTCATGCGCCAAATAGATGACATGTCATCATTTGTGATGTCCACGTCATCAAGGGGCGGAACTAGAATTTTGCATTGAGGGGGCCAATATTTATATATATCATGATAGTATCCCAAAATACATAATTACAATCTAAAATTAACATAATGTTTCTTTGGATAATTGAAAAAAAACCCAGAGGTTTAGGTTAATTACAAAAAAAAAAAACCATAGATGTTTCAAAATTACAAAATAATCCTTTAGGTTCATTTTGTCTTAAATTTAAGGGGGTAATTGTAATATTTTTGTAAATGTGAAGGGATTTTTTGAAATATTTTTAAAAATCACCGAGAAAAATATAAATCAAACTTTAAGGGATTTTTCATAATTTTCAAAAAATTCTGGGTTTTTTTGAAATTAGCCCAAACCTGAGGAGTGTTTTTTTAATGATCCCTTTTTCTTTTACAAAAAAAAATTGGGGGCCAAATGGATATATTCCCAAAATTTGTGTATAAAAAATAAATTTATGAAATATTGGGGGGGCAAGGCCCCCCTAACCTACAATGTAGGTCCGTTCCCTGACGTCATCATCCACATCATTGTTATACACTTGGCAAAACATATAACTACACATAATATACATATTTATCCACACATATATATGTAGGTAATTGGTTCTGATTACCCACACATAAATAATGTGTTGGTAAAAATCTTTTTCTACTGAAATATAGTGACACTTGTTTACATTTGCATAATATGTGGGTAAAAGCCTTTACCCACACATAAGCACATTTGTACCCACACATATATGTGTGGGTAAAACACCATTCTCTTGTAGTGCCTTCAATTACAATCAATTATTGGTACAGTCGGAAATGTGAAAGACAACCCTATATCGTTTAGTGCAAACCCACATGTAAATTGCAACACCACTGACCTTTTATTAGGCAAGCAGTAATTAGAATTGAAGAGTGGTTTCATAATATCCATACAAAGTAACATAATACTCACAACAACCCAAAACTAAAATAAACCGAAGTTTCGAATTAAAAACGAAATTGTTTAATAGATCAAACATACTACATAGACTAAACAACAAATATGCATATTGTTCGATATTTAGAGAAGCTCTAAGCTGACCAACACAAACTCTCTAAAAAAACAACAAACATTCAGTGGAAACAAAGAGGTGCATCAACACATCTCGCAGCTGACAGGCTTTTTACGCACGACCACACATTCACTGTCTACTCCCTGAAACTCTCCAGATACGCCCGTCTGTGGGAAGGATCTATGGCTATGAAAATGCGACAATTGGCACGTCAAGAGAACCTTCTTTGCACATATGCGATGTCTGACTCGTCTGTCATCTCAGGTATGTCGAGAAGTATATCAAGGCATTTGTCAATAGCGGTTCCACCTTCTGAAACTGCTTGCGAATGGAGAGCTTCATTGGTTCTAGTGAATGAGTTCATGGCATCTACAATTTGGTTCAATGGTTTTGCGGCGCTTGTTACAATGAGCTTGAGAAGTCGAGGGCCTAAACGCAGAGGATGGAGGGGTGGGCGTATATAGACGTCCTTGTTCCGAGGATCAATGTCATCGTCACCAAGATAGTCCGAACCATTCCCAACACCCCCGACGTCATCTGTCTGACCAGTCCTTTCTAAAGGGGAACCAGCTCTCTTCGTAGAGGCACAGGCAAACCTACTCAGTAGCGTGGTGGCGCAAATATGGTGGTCACTCATTGTAAACGACACCCTTTCCCCTACGCAAATACGCATCTTCTGGATTGTCCTAAATGAATGAAACAACAACATCAACGAAATGTTCACAAAAAAAAGGTATCTAGGGAACTAACTTTATCATCGTACTAGTAAGAATTCCACAAAAAAGAAGGAAACCATGTATGGCATTACAACTTACTGCTAGCCAAGGTGCCCAACTCTCTTCAGACCTCACAATCAAGTCGTTCTGCTCATCCCAACCAAAGCCAGTGGCATGTGTCAGAAGCCTATGGTACTTCTTCCACCGTTGTTTTTGATCGATCGGCCTTACCCTAGTTGTTTCATCGTGTACGAGTAACCCGGACAAAACTGGGTTAACTTAGTCATCAGGGCAATCCATTGAGAATTTGTAAACTTGA
Source organism: Rehmannia glutinosa (assembly GCA_016081115.2). NCBI lineage: Eukaryota > Viridiplantae > Streptophyta > Magnoliopsida > Lamiales > Orobanchaceae > Rehmannia > Rehmannia glutinosa. The sequence continues at coordinate 48,691 of JABTTQ020001735.1, read as the reverse complement.
AACCCACCTGATTTCCCAAGAGGACCTCCTCATGCATCAACGTAATGAAGGTCCATTCATTCTCGAAAGGCCACTGAGCGTTACCATTGTTCATAGAAAATGTTTGTTGGGAACTATTACCCATCTAATAATATGTTTAGGTGCCATATTAATAGTATTCGGCCAAGAGAATGATTTTCAAAATTACAGAGGGGATTAATTTAATCGGGCAAATGACAGACCTAAAAGGCTATTCATACATAGTTTAGTCATTCAGAAACACAAACCCATTTCAAGCATATTACGACAGAAATCAAAAACTAAATTGAAGGCCTCAACAACCTTTTCAAATTAACGAGTTCTAATTCAAATCATGAGCCACCTCAAACTGAAAAACCCTAAAGTAAATTGAAGGTGCGTTTCTAATCGTCCAACAACAACGAAAACACCAACGTCTGAGATTTCAGTGGGAATGGGTTTTTTTCCATAATGTTGGACAATAACCTCAACTTGTAAACTGCAATATCAGTTTCATTACAGAAGAAGGGAATCCGTGTTAGATAAATGTTTTTATCATGATTTTGATGATTTTGTTCAAATGAGTTTTTATACCAAAACAATGTCCCTAAATGTTGTCCCAACACTTCCGATCGATCTAAAATGTTTTTACTATTTTTCGGAGTATTTCTTGAAGTTAATATTCGATTTAAAATTGGACAACACTTTTGTTTCAGGCTTGACCGGTCGCCCTATAGGGCAACCCGTACCTGAGTTGAGTTTTGAAACAGAAAATGGGACGTAAGAGAAAATAGGGAGGGCGACCGGTCGACCGTGGTGGGCGGCCGGTGAGGGCGGCCGGTCGACCTCTGGGCGGCGGCCGTGCGGGAGTGCCCTCTCAAATGCGGACTTCTCTGTTTTGATTTTCTTTCAACCCCAACCGGTCAAGACCAAGGGCGACCGGTCGAACCCCCTTCGACCGGTCCCCCCCGTAAAAATTCGCACTTCTTTTCAATCTTATCTCTGTGCGACCGGTCGAACCCCTGTTTTGACAAAGAAACTATCCGTTGCATTTTCGACATGACTTTTCCCTATTTTGTGGGATTGATTTCTAACAGCTATATTGATGATTTTAAATGGTTTCTTTTGCAAAATCACTCCCCAGGAGGAGCCAATGTCCTGGAAATCAAAGCCAAGACCTCTCCTATAAATAGAGGCTTCATTCAAGCAACAAGACACAACACTCCATACAAGCAAAGAGCAAACAAAGCAAACACTTTCATATATCTTGTTGTATTAGCCTTAGCACTTTCACTTGCACAATTTTGAGGTCTAGGCTTTCAATTCTTGATTACACTTGTACTCATATTGTATCAATCATTATTGAGTTGTAATCTTGATTTTGGTCATCATTCAACACAAGACATCCTTGTGAGTGTTCTTGTGGTAAGAATACACTTGGGTGATCTAGGTGATAGGTGTTTGAAGGTTGTGGTAATCTTCAAAGGTGTTGTAAGAGGATTGTGGTAATCCTTAAGGTGGTGTAAGAGGGTTGTGGTAATCCTCAAGGTATTGTATTAATTTTTGGTAAATTAATAAAATCTTTTTCTTTTTGAAATCCATCCCTGATATCTTTGGGGTGGTAGAGGATTAGGCCCTAGGTGGGTTGAACCTCTTTAAATCGACGAGTGTTGTTTAATTTCCGCATTTACATTCTCGTCTTTGTTTGATTATTCGAAAAAGAGGGCAAAATCTGAAAAACCGAGATAATCTATTCACCCCCCTCTAGATTATCGTAGCCACTTGGACTAACAAGTGGTATCAGAGCCAAACTCTTTGGCTAGCTCGTTCCGAGTAAAGAGGAAAGATCCATGGCTACGAATGACGCTTATCTCACCACCGGCGCCTCCACCAACAAGCCACCATTGTTCGACGCCAACAACTACGCATTTTGGAAAGACCGTATGGAGTGCTTTCTACAAGGGTGCGGGTTTGACATATGGAATGTGGTTATTGAAGGAGTTGATCAACCAACGAAAAAAATGGAGGATGGCACCTCGGCTCCTAAACCTTTCAAGGAGTTCGATGAAAATGATAAGAAGGCTTTCTCTCTAAACGGTAAGGCCTTAAATATTTTGCATTGCTCACTTACCGCCACCGAGTACAATCGCATACGAGGCATAAGGTCGGCACATGAGGTTTGGGAAAAATTGGAGACTATATATGAAGGGACAAAGAAGGTCAAGCAAGCTAGAAAGACCATGCTTGTTAAAGACTTTGAAAACTTTAACATGTATGATGGTGAAAGCATCTCCAAGATGGTGGAAAGGCTTGACAACATTGTCAATCCTCTTGTGGCCCTCGGTAAAGTCATCTCCGAAGAAGACAAAGTGACTAAGGTATTGAATGCTCTTCCCGCTCATGGTCCGAAAAGGTGACGGCAATCACGGAAGCACAAAATCTTGAGACACTCAAGTTTGACGAGCTCATCGGGAACCTCCTCATCTATGAAGTCTATCTCAAGGAGAGGAAAAATACCAAACCAACCATCAATCAATCGGGTATGCAAAATATTCCTAAAGGTCTTGCTTCTTCTTCTAATAATGCATACTATGATAATGATGATGATGATGAGGAGACGGCCGCACTTGTTCGAAAATTTGCAAAATTTGTGAATAAAAATAAAGCAAGAAAACCAAGAGATAATGCTTGCTTTAAGTGCGGAAAACCCGGGCACTTCATAGCCGATTTCCCAAAACTCAATGAGGAGGAACAAAAGAAAAAGAAGCCTTTTCCGAAAAATAAGGCTCTAAATGCGGATGTCAAAACTTGGGATGAGCTACTCGAGACATCCGACGAGGAAGGTGAAACCGAACATGGTCTTATGGCTATAGGCGATGAAAATAATGAGGTGCGCTCTAACTTCTCTACCTCCTCCTTAGTTGATGAATTGCAATGTGATTTTGATGAGTTGCAAAATGAATTTCAAAAATTGATTGTTAAATACAAGAGTTTAAAGAAGGAGCATAAAGAGCTTAAAATAGAAAAGGATAAATTATTTACATCTTATGAGACTCTTGATCATGTTCATGCTATTACCCTTACTCAAATTCAAACTCTTGAAACCGAGAAACAAATGCTCACTAATGATATTGATAATTTGAAAAAGGATGTGCATCGTTTTAATTTAAGCACGGATAAGGTTACTAAAATTTTAGATGCACAAAGAGGTGAGCATTCAAAATAAGGACTTGGTTACAAACCATTTCAAAAAGTCTTTAAGAAAAATAACCAAGGTCCGACTTTCATACGTGCTAGTAGCTCTCATACTCCTACTTGTTTTTATTGTGGCAAAATTGGACATTATGCTAATAATTGCAAATTGAGAAATAGCTCTAGTTATGTTTGGAGACCCAAAGGTCTCAAAACTAACCCCCATGGACCCCAAAATTATAGGTACCTAAAAGAAATGCTTTTGTAGGTAATAGGAGCTATAACAACCATGGAGGATTCGAAATGGCTCGTGGACAGCGGATGTTCACGCCATATGACCGGGAGGAGAGAGCTTTTTACCAACATCAAGCTCCAAGAAGAGGGTATGGTCATGTTCGGCAATGGCAAAGGAAAAATTCTTGGAAATGGAGAAATTGGTAACTCTTCTTTCTCTCTTTGTAATGTTCTTTTAGTAGAAGGGCTTAAGTTTAATTTGATAAGTGTTAGCCAACTTTGTGATTCAAATTATGATGTTTCTTTTAATAAAGAAAAATGCCTTATTCTTAAAAATGGTAATATTATTTGTGAAGCAAATAGAAAAGGCAATCTTTACAAAATTTGTACTAGTGATTTGGTTAGTCAAAATGTTTCTTGTCTTGTCGCCAATAATGATTTAACGAGTTTATGGCATAGGCGACTCGGACATGTTGGATACAAGAATTTGAAAAATATTTACAAAAACCAACATGTAAAAGGACTACCCAAATTGAATTTTGAAAATCTTGGCTTATGTGACACTTGTCAAAAGAACAAATTAGTTAAGAGTAGTTTTAAGCCCAAAAATGAAATTTCCACTACCAAACCCCTACAATTGCTTCACCTTGATTTGTATGGGGATATTGGTACGGCTAGTCTAAGTGGAAAACATTACACTTTCGTTATTGTCGATGATTTTTCTAGATACACTTGGGCTCTTTTTCTTGCAAATAAAAGCGATGCCGTTAATGAGTTTGTTAAGTTGTGTAGACGCATTGAGAATGAAAAGGAAGATACTATTAAAACTATTCAAGTGATCGAGGAGGAGAATTTGACGGTGAGTTTAGAGTCTTTTGTGAAACCAAGGGATATACACACAATTTTTCGGCTCCAGGACACCTCTCAACAAAATGGTGTAGCCGAAAGGAAGAATCGGACGCTACAAGAAATGAGTCGGTCCATGCTCAATGATTTTTCTCTTCCAAAATATTTTGGGCCGAAGCCGTAAGTACCGCTTGCTATGTCATTAATCGAGTTTATATTCGTCCTAAAATGAATAAAACTCCATATGAGCTTTGGAAAGGAAGAACTCCAAATATTAGTTATTTCAAAATATTTGGATGTAAGTGCTTTATTTTGAATACTAAGGATCAATTGGACAAACTTGATCCTAAGGCCGATGAAGGAATATTTATGGGGTATTCAACCAAGAGCAAAGCATATCGGGTTTACAACAAGACTAGCATGGTTGTTGAAGAATCTATTCATGTCAAATTTAATGAAGCCTCGGGTGTTGAAAGAATACCCAATGACGATAGTGATGAAGAGGATATTGTTGAACCTATTGTTCAAAGTGATGCTCATAATGATAAACCTTCTATTTCATATGATCAACCTTCAAGTTCAAATGTTCCTCAAGAAGATAGGGGTGATACTTCGAATCTTCCCGTAGCATTGAAATTTAAGGGAGATCACCCAAAAGATCTTATTATTGGTGATCCCCTTGATAAAGTAATGACTCGAAGGAATTTTGCCGAAAAAGCTCTTATATCTCAAAAAGAGCCTAAAAATGCTAAGGAAGCTATTGAGGATGAAGATTGGTTTTTGGAAATGCAAGAGGAGTTGAATCAATTTGAAAGAAATGATGTATGGGAATTAGTACCTTGTCCTCCATCTCAAACAATTATTGGTACAAAATGGGTATTCCGGAACAAACTTGATGATCAAGGCAACATTGTTCGAAATAAGGCAAGGTTAGTAGCTCAAGGGTATTGTCAAGAAGAAGGTATTGACTATGATGAAACTTTTGCACCCGTAGCACGTTTAGAAGCTATTCGTATTTTACTTGCCTATTCTTGTTTTAAAAATTTCAAACTTTACCAAATGGATGTTAAATCCGCTTTCTTAAATGGTATTATTCAAGAAGAAGTCTATGTAAAACAACCTCCGGGGTTTGAAAATTTTTCTAGGCCTAATGATGTTTATAAACTTAAATTGTATGGTTTAAAACAAGCACCCCGTGCATGGTATGATAGACTTAGCTCTTTTCTTTTGCAAAATGGTTTTACAAGAGGTAAAGTTGATACTACACTCTTTGTTTTTGAAAAAGGGCAAGATTGTTTACTTGTGCAAATTTATGTTGATGATATTATCTTTGGTGCTACTAATGAATCTTTGTGCAATAAATTCTCAAGTTAATGCAAGGTGAATTCGAGATGAGTATGATAGGGGAGCTAAACTTCTTCCTTGGACTTCAAATTAAGCAATGCCAAGAAGGTATTTATATTTCGCAATCAAAGTATACAAAAGAACTTTTGAAGAAGTTCGGCATTGAAGAAGGAAGAACCGTCTCGACTCTATGGCAACCAATGTCAAAATTGACAAAGATGAAAAAGGCAAGACGGTTGATGAATCCAAGTATCGAGGTATGATTGGTAGTTTACTTTATTTAACCGCTAGTAGACCGGACATTCTTCATGCCGTATGCCTATGTGCTCGTTTTCAAAGCAATCCAAAAGAATCTCATATGAGTGCCGTTAAACGGATTTTTCGATATTTGAAAGGCACTATTCAATATGGTTTATTTTATCCAAAGAATGAAAATTTTTCTCTTAAAGGTTATAGTGATTCGACTATGCGGGTAATATTGATGATCGGAAAAGTACTTCCGGATCATGTCAATTTTTAGCGATTGCCTAGTTTCTTGGTTTTCAAAGAAGCAAATCTGTGTTTCTCTTTCAACGGCCGGCCGAATATATTTCCGCCGCATTTTGTTGTACTCAACTTCTTTGGATGAAACAAACCTTAGCGGATTACAAATGCTCTTTTGAAAACGTACTATCTTTTGTGATAATATATCCGCTATAAATATTGCTCAAAACCCGGTTCATCATAACCGTACTAAACATATTGAGATTCGACATCATTTTCTAAGGGATTGTGTTTCAAAACGAAAAATTGAGATATCGTTTGTGCCATCTCAAGATCAATTAGCGGACATTTTTACAAAACCGCTAACTTCCGAGACTTTTTGCGTCAATACGAGCTCGGTTAGGCATAATGCATATTGAATGAGGTCTACGTTTGCATTTTGCATGTTTTTAAAACTTAGGGGCGAAAAATCGGATTTTTGGTTGAAAATTCGGATTTTGAAAAATTTGACAAAACAAATGGGCTCAAGAGGTTGAGGGCAACCGTCGCCCTCAACGCCGACCGGTCGCCCTCAACCACGACCGGCCGCCTAGGCCAAATTTTGGTTTAAGTTCGCTCTGTCTTGATTTGTTATTTTCACTTATTTTTGCCATTTTTCGTCCCCTTTGCCAAATGCACAAAATTTTCACTCAAAATTGATTTTCATGCATTCTATTCATATCTTGGACCTTATATAGCATGTTTATCATCATCATTGCTCATCTTTTCCGATCAAATGGTAAGAATTTTCCTTACTTTGCTCAATTGGGTTGAACCTCGAGTTTATGGCTTTCTTGTATATTTCTTGATATTTTTTGCTTATGATCTTGATGAGCTTAGTTATTATGTTGTATTGTATAATGTTTGATGTGAATTGGTGATGAAATTTTTGGCTTGGATCATTTACAAGGGCTATATACAACTCTTTTTATTTTTCATGCCCACAATATGTTCGATGAAATGTCACAATGAAAATTTCAACTTCTACATGATTCTCTCGCTTCCAAAAGTCTTCAATACTCATTGAGATCATGTTTTGGGAAATAAAACGAGCGTATGAACTCTTCATGATACATTTCTCCCATTTTCCTTGGTTTTTAAGCCTAAATTGCTCAATGGTTGATAAACCATTTCTTTGGCGCGCACTTTGATATACTTCTATGATGTTTCTATCATCCTAACATTTTTTTGATGATTCCAAAGGGGAGAAACAGAAATTGGCTCGTTAGCTCAAAGTAGCTAATAAAAGCTCATGATAGAAGCTATAAGCTATGGCTTTTTAAGGCCATAAGTTGTGAAGAAAACTCGTCCATGATTGTTTTATGAACTTGTTTGCATGGATAATAAGTATTCATGTGACGGGGAGCTTCTAAGCTCATGGAGTTGTTGTTTATTTTGTAAAAGCTTGTGCTTCTAGCTTATGCAATATTTCTTATTAATGTGCTTGTTAATAGGGGAGCTTTTGTAAAATATTTTTAAACGGATAGTTTACTCATAAACCGGAAAATTATTTTGTTTTTTTGAATCGTCTTCTTGAAAATTGTTTTGGTTTGTAATCATCAAAAAGGGGAGTTTGTTAGATAAATGTTTTTATCATGATTTTGATGATTTTGTTCAAATGAGTTTTTATACCAAAACAATGTCCCTAAATGTTGTCCCAACACTTCCGATCGATCTAAAATGTTTTTACTATTTTTCTGAGTATTTCTTGAAGTTAATATTCGATTTAAAATTGGACAACACTTTTGTTTCAGCTCGACCGGCCGCCCTATATGGCAACCCGCACTGAGTTGAGTTTTGAAACAGAAAATGGGACGTAAGAGAAAATGGGGAGGCGACCGGTCGACCAGGTGGGCGACGGTGAGGGCGGCCGGTCGACCTCCTCGGGCGGCCGTGCACTGGGAGTGCCCTCTCAAATGCGGACTTCTCTGTTTTGATTTTCTTTCAACCCCAACCGGTCAAGACCAAGGCGGCCGGTCGAACCCCCCTTCGACGGTCCCCTGTGTAAAAATTCGCAGAATTCTTTTCAATCTTATCTCTGTGCGACCAAATCGAACCCCTGTTTTGACAAAGAAACTATCCGTTGCATTTTCGAATGACTTTTCCCTATTTTGTGGGATTGATTTCTAACAGCTATATTGATGATTTTAAATGGTTTCTTTTGCAGCAAATCACTCCCCAAGGAGGAGCCAATGTCTGGAAATCAAAGCCAAGACCTCTCCTATAAATAGAGGCTTCATTCAAGCAACAAGACACAACACTCCATACAAGCAAAGAGCAAACAAAGCAAACACTTTCATATATCTTGTTGTATTAGCCTTAGCACTTTCACTTGCACAATTTTGAGGTCTAGGCTTTCAATTCTTGATTACACTTGTACTCATATTGTATCAATCATTATTGAGTTGTAATCTTGATTTTGGTCATCATTCAACACAAGACATCCTTGTGAGTGTTCTTGTGGTAAGAATACACTTGGGTGATCTAGGTGATAGGTGTTTGAAGGTTGTGGTAATCTTCAAAGGTGTTGTAAGAGGATTGTGGTAATGCTCAAGGTGGTGTAAGAGGGTTGTGGTAATCCTCAAGGTATTGTATTAATTTTTGGTAAATTAATAAAATCTTTTTTTCTTTTGAAATCCATCCCTGATATCTTTGGGGTGGTAGAGGATTAGGCCCTGGTGGGTTGAACCTCTTTAAATCGACGAGTGTTGTTTAATTTCCGCATTTACATTCTCGTCTTTGTTTGATTATTCGAAAAAGAGGGCAAAATCTGAAAAACCGAGATAATCTATTCACCCCCCCTCTAGATTATCGTAGCCACTTGGACTAACAATCCGAAGGTGTTCAGATAACGTACCTTGGTTGCTTTGGTCTGATAAGAGTTTATGCTACGACTACCGGAGCTTTCACACTTCACCGTCTCCGTCTCCTGCACACTACCATCCCGGGTTGAAGAGTCTCGACTGGAACAACTGCAGCTGGGGGAACAAGATGAAGGGGACATTACTTTAAATGTAGGGGTCTCGGTCTCAAATGTCTCAAATCAGCTACAAGAGCTTGCTTAGGGGCATGAGTACATATTTTTTTTATTTGCGGGGAGTGGAAGGAGGTAGAAGAACCGTTGAGAGCAATAAATCGGGCCATTATTACTTTGCACTGTTGGTTGCGTTTGTGGCGACTTTTTGTTGTCGGAGGAAGACAACAAGAACTAACAAAGGCACATCTAGTGAGAGGAAACAATAAAAGCCAGCGAAAAATTTGGCCCATTTCCATATCCAATCGCACAATCCAATACATTTCGTCCAGATAGGGAAAAATTTTCGACTTTCACTCACATCCAATCGCAACCTCAGCTTTTATCTTCTTTTTTTTGGGGGGCACAAAAGCGAAATATTTTATATCAATAATAAAAAATAAAAAAAGTTTAATGGGAGAGTTTGTAATCACTAAAAATCACTTCTTAGTTTTTGGCTTCAAATATCATTTTATAGTATTTGCAAATGTCAATTTTTACTTCTAATTTTGATTCATTTAATCACAATCTAAAAGCAGGTAGAAGGTGCTTTAGATTTCTACTTTTGCTTCTGATTTGACTTTCACAAACAAATAAACATTTTTTCAATTTTTTCACCAAACACTCTCAACTTCTAATTCTATTTTCAAAAATAATTCTCAAAAATAGAATACAAGAACAAACAAATTGATTGAACTGTAATTTTATTGTTTTTATCAAGCCTGCAAGACATAGGTAAATTTTCTCGAATTATGTAAAATTATTTTGTCATGGATAGAGATGGCAAAATACCTCGAACCCGACCGATGGAACCCGATTCGCCTCAAACCTGATGAGGAATCCTCGCCTCGATTGTGTCAACGGGGTGGGGATGAGTTTAGGTCATCCCGCTCTGTCCCGCTTTATATATATTAAGTATATTTTATATTATATATATATTATTAAAAAAAATTACCATTTAGTATTCATTTTTTAAGTATACATGCTGATAAATTCTAGAAGTGCAACAAATATAACACATAAATTTAAAAAAAAAATATATACTTTCTGCTAAATTATAAAAATTGAGAACTAAAAATATTATTTAAATTATAAAAAATACAAATGCGGATCCCGCCCCACCCCCAATTCACCTCTATCCGATCATGCCCCGATCCTTCACGAGGTGGGAACGAGAATGACAACAACCCCCTGCCCGTTACTCGATTGCTCCTAGTCATGGGTAATGATGTATTGATATTTATACATACCATACCATGGGCATAGCCAGGATTTCCGGCCAGTGTGGTAAGAAATTCTTTCATTTTGGCAGGACGAATGTCAGACCGATATTTGAAAGAAAAAAAATAGAAAAAGAGGCAAATATGATCGAAGGTCGTACCTTGCAATAATTCTTTGTGGGTTTTCATAATCTCCAATTATGGATTCTCTAGAATGAGCGTTGTTGGATAAGTGACTTATCCAAAAACATATTCTAAATTAACCACCAAACAACTATTATTATTATGGAATAAACTTATATACAAAAATCCATTCGAAAAATACTTCCAAAAAACTGTTCATTATCAAGTTTGGAACATATATCGCTGTACATAACAAATAAGACAATCATTTATCCACTAATATACATTAACTGAACCAGGTAATTTTTAATATTTTGAGCTAAAACAGTAAGGTTTATTGGCTTTTTAAATTTAACTAATTTTTTTATATGAACTAGAATTTTCAAACCAAACTCAAATTTAATAGGGTTCTTTCGAGATCGAGTGCGGTCGGTCGGTGACCGCACTCGTCCTAAGGTAGCTTCGCCCATGTACCATACGACAACTGGTCGCAAAATTGGGGGAGTTGACGAACATTAAGTAGAATTATAGTGGCTGATGTAGAAATATACAGATTTTCTTGTTTATATACCATTATTTTTTCTTTTCTTATACGCCATTCCGGAAAAATATATTTTTTGAAATTACTTTAAAATCCTAAAACCCCTCGAAGCTCCAGTTAGGAATAGTAATTGGTTTATTCACAGAGGGCGGGATGACGACCCGAATAGCACCAGGTGTCGGGGCAAATCTTCTCGGCCAGCACTCCGCCGAGCGCAACCAAGACGCCACCGTCTACGTCGGCAATCTCGAACCCAAGGTACTATTCTCTTGTTAACTTTCGGTCTGGGTTTAGGATTTTTGTTTTCCATATAGCCTAGGGTTTATGTGAGTTGTTGTTTCTGTGTCTCATTATTGGTGCCTGTGTAAATTATTTGGGGCAATTTAAAAAAAAAAAACTCTGGAGATTTAGGAGAAATGCTTGGTTTTGTTTTTATGTATTTATGCGTTTTGCAGTTAGTTCCAATTAAATTGTCGTGGCTTCAGTTGTCAGTGCGTAATCGCAAGAAATGAATCCTTAAGCTCTTATTGTCAACAATTGCCTAGAATAATTATTGGCTTCTTAGTAAAAATGAAGAAGGAAAATGCATATGATTTCCTCTTACTGAGGTGAAAGGATAAATTGTACGATGAGTTGTGCCCTCAATGTGGTCGCTCATCGATGGAAAGGTGTGGTGTGTTTGAATTGTTGCTACAATAATATTGCATTTTTCCTATGGCTGGGATTGGGGAGACTTTCCTTTGGTTTCATTTCATACATGGTTAGGAAATAATGAGTCAGGGAGTTAAGTTGGATGACCTAGTTTCTGGAATCATTAATGTAGGGCTGCTAATGCGTATCGTGCTATAATATTCATGGAGCCCGTGCTGTCATCTCTCCGAAGGCTTCTATATTGAAAACTTTTTGTCTTGTATTTTGTCTTTACCATATTATGGACGCTCCATGCCACCTGCAATTTTTTCTCATGTAGGTTATTTGCTTTTAGATTTTGGTTTTGCTTGTGTTTCTCAATTTTTACACTGAGCTGCTGCAATTGCGCTTTTAGTTTTTAACTAATTGTGTTTTCTCAGAGCTTGACTATCTTGTAAACCATCCTTTCCTTTGTACACCCCACCACATCTCCACAACCGACTCCACCCCCTGCCCCCATCCAGAACAAAAAGATAGAAAGTAAAAAATGGATCAAAAGAAAAAATTGTCGTGTTTCACTGTATGTTCAACCTGCCAACTATGTTCCCCTTTTTAGCTTTTCGAATCATGAGAGAATATAAATTTTTCCTATGTGCGCTCGCAGGCAAGTGAAGAGATATTATGGGAGCTGTTTGTGCAAGCAGGACCAGTTGGTACATTTCAGATATTTGGCATTACGCATCTTTGTTTTGTTTTGGGCTTTTTGTAATATGATAAACCTTATTTTTGTAAATCTAAATACTCAGGTGTTTTTATGTATCTAATTGAATTGCTATTTTTTGGTATGTTTCCTTCATTTGTTTGTTTATTGTTTTGGAGTCTTATGTGTCTTGTTTGTTCCAGTCAATGTGTATGTTCCCAAGGACAGAGTCACAAATGCTCATCAAGGTTATGGCTTTGTGGAGTTCAGAAGTGAAGAAGATGCTGACTATGTAAGTGTATTTTCACTTTGATAATTTTCTAATACCACATTTTCCTCCTTATCATACCAAGGTTTTGATCCTCCATCCCCTTTTGCAGGCAATTAAGGTACTGAATATGATTAAACTATATGGAAAGGCAATACGAGTAAATAAGGTATGCATTGCAGTTTGTTTCAGATGTGAGTTGGTTAACAGTCTGTCCCCCTTTTCTTTTCACTAGCCCTTCTAAGTTATGAAATGTCTTATTGGTATTATAAAAATCTATGTTGATTTATATATATAGCCTAATGTTTAATCCTTTTGTTTGGATTTTAGGCATCACAAGATAAGAAAAGTGTGGATGTGGGAGCTAACCTTTTCATTGGGAACCTTGATCCTGTAAGAAATTCTGACATTAGTGGAAACACACACACACAATACATATATTTACTCTAAAATTTCTCTCTTCGCTATTATGTGGATATTCTGTACGACTAGTCATATGTATTGTTAGACACATATTTGTGCCCGTACTAAATGCAACTGAACTCTTTCTACTGTTTTCAGGATGTTGATGAAAAGCTTCTGTATGACACTTTCAGTGCTTTCGGCGTCATTGTTACAAATCCAAAGGTTATTCTGCTCTCATCTATTGCACATTTGCACTATCTAATTACAGTATCAGTTTTGTTTACTACCATATTACTTGGAGAGAGCTAATATAATTGCATCTTTTAAGCCTTTGGTGTCTATTGTATATGAATCAGTAATTTTAAGACTATTTAAAAATTTACTTGTGTTTTTTATTGTATTGCATCTACTGTTTCTGAAGCCTTTTAATTTTGAATTTTCTTCCATCAACCAAATTGTATGCTAGTTTCTTCTAAATTTTTGTTTCTTTGTGTTGGATCTTCAAGTACTATCTCTCTTTCTCTTCACTTTGCGTGTGTATGTATATTTTTCTTCTTCATTGTCTTTTCTTTCTTCTCTTTTGGGTTGGTGGGGGTGAATTTGGACTGCTTTCCTTGCTTATGATGGTATGTTGTTGAAACACTTGCCAGATTCTGTGCAAGTATAAGATTGTGATGCTTCTGGTATGTTGTTGAAACACTTGCCAGATTCTGTGCAAGTATAAGATTGTGATGCTTCTCCAGTGGAGTAATCAGCATTGAAGGAAAATGAAGAAATTAGGAGAGGGACAGATGTATTGCAAGAACATGGCTAATTGTGCCTCTGAGTGCAGTAGATCACACTTGGTTCCTTCCTTATAGACTTAGGAGAAAGTATAAACTGAGAACTTGTTTTTTATTTTTACTCCCTTTTCTCCATGTTCTTCAAAATTGCCTCTCTCCTGCAATAGAGGGGTGAGGGTGGAGGTGCATGTTACCACTAATTTGGGCAACCCGATATTTGTTTTTCAGTAATTTAGATATACTGTTGCCTCATGCTACCCTTGTATTCTTTTTTGTCCAACCCTTGCATGTCCTCTCGTTTTTTATTGATATTGGCTTGAAGTTTGTGCTAATGATTTTTTTCTGTATGTTTTGGTACGGTTGATTAATAGTTCTTTTTTCCCTGGTTGTACTGAGGTTATTACATGGCGATTAATCTGTCCTGTTTTTTGCTTGTTTCATAGGTGTTGTTTATGCTCATACTGTGGCTTTTTTAATGATTTATTATAAATTTAAATTATCATTAACGAAATACTGGGCCTTAAAATCTTACGTAGAAGTGCATAAAAGTATACAAGTATGTGTATAAAATATGTAATGATAAACCTTTACACATACTTAGAAATGTATATATATATTTCTTTAATTAAATGTAATAATTAATATCTATATGTTTATATGATAAATATATGTTATATATTTGTACATATTATTATATAGGGTTTTTCAAAATATAAATTTACTGATATTTACATAAATATTTGACTACTAAATATAAATATAAATATGCACGTGTATTTGGTATATACACAACAATATTGATAAATAATGTAAATTTTGAATTTGTTTCTAATAACCTATTATTAAATTAATCATTTATTTTAAATATATTTTTAAATGTATATAATAAACCGATAAAAAGTCCTAATAACCTTATGTGGCTCAAATTACAAATTTGGATATTCGAAGCTTAACATGATTTTCAAATCCTTTTTAATTTGGATTTGTGTGGGTGTGTTATAGCCTACTAGTGGTTGCTGCTACCATTGGTCATTGCCATTTTCTTTTTCTATTTTGTGATGGAGGGGATATGGTTTTTGCTGATTGATCACTTGTAAGGATGTTTTTTCTTTTTTGTTTTTCCCTGTTTGCTGCTGTTTTTGAATTTTGTTGCCATTTGCAGATAATGAGAGATCCAGAGACTGGAAATTCTCGTGGTTTTGGCTTTATTAGCTACGATTCGTTTGACGCTTCTGATGCTGCTATTGAGGTAACCTTTTCTATCTGATGTTATGCTTCCGCTGGCTAAGAACATTGAATTGGATATCATTGCCACCTTCAATATTATAAACAATTGATTCCTTCATTTGAATGAAGGCATTGGCTTGTGATGTCAGATATGAAACATGTATCCTTCTCTTTTTATCAAGAAAGGCATGGGTTGTGCTACATGAAACATGCATTCTTCTCTTTTATCAAGAAAGGTGTCGAACTTTTGAGAAGATAATTTATTAGATGTAAGCTAAGAGTTTTGGAGGTAGAAGATTTCAAATTCTTTTGTCACACACACTTCCATCACGAGACTTCAACTCAGGGAATGTTTATAGAATGGTAAATCAGTGTTGTTTAGGCAGTATCCCTAAATCAAGTGTCCAAACCTTGAGGGTCGTTATCGTGTGCTGTGCTTTGTCTAAGTTTGACTTTCTGTTTCTGTGCACATTGCTTGCATAATTTCTTCATTGGATGGTGTCAATGTAATCAAGGTTAACAAAATTGCTGACCGGGTCTCTCATCTTTGGCATAATGGGGCTAGTAGAATATTGCATTAGCCTCTGATGGGAGGAGTGTATAAATGTTTCACACTTGAATTTATATGTTCTATCTAATCGTCTCATTTTGCCTTAATGATAATGTTGCTCATGTTGTGCATTCGAAGAATATGAAGAAAATATTGCACCATTTGCATTAATAACTAGATATATCATTTGTTGAAGAACCTAACAGCCTTTATTTCTGCAGACCATGAATGGCCAGTATCTCTGCAATCGTCAGATAACCGTGTCTTATGCTTACAAGAAAGACACAAAGGGGGAGCGTCATGGCACACCTGCAGGCAAGATTTTTTCTTGTTTTGTACTCTCTCTCTCTCTCTCTCTATATATATATATATATATATATATATATTGATTGAGTGAAATGTAATGGCTGCCTAAGTCTGTGCAGCTACTTTTGTCTTGCTGAAGCCTAATAATGATTTGACTGCTTGGGACTGGAAAATGTTCAGAAAATCACTTATCTTGTGTAGTGGGACGGAGAATTTCTTGTGCGTGTGTGTGTATGTATTTGGGGGGGATGGATAGAAATGAGTGAAAGTGGAGATTTCCTTATAGAAATATTACAGTTATACACTTAAATTTAAGACATAATCAAACATGGGGGGCCTTTTTGTAATATTGAAACATCTCTTGATTTTGTAATCAGATGAAACCTCGTTTTTTTTTTTTTGTAATTATCCCTATAAGTATCTATGGAATGTTTAGTTTTGTTTTGGATGTTTTGCCTGAAATATTTGGGGAGCATAAGTTTTGGAAAAACGTGATGTATATTTAGTTCCGTATTAGGACAGAGAATGGGGAAGAGTTCTGTTTTGTGCGCGCTTGATATTTTTTCGACCATTAATTTACTAAAGTTATTATATGATCTTCAATCGATGAAATGCAGAAAGAGTTTTGGCTGCGAGTAACCCTACCACCCAAAGAAGTAGGCCCCACACCATGTTCGCAAGCGGTCCTCCGACAATTCCTCCTCAGCAGAACGGCGCAGTCAGTGCTCCGGTCCCACCACGGCCGTTTGGAAACGGCACCATCCCTCCACCTCCTATGCCAGCGCTCCGTCCACCACCGCCCCAGAATGTCTACCAACCCATGCAGATGCACGGAACGTCTTGGCAGGGTCAGCCACCACAACCCGGTGGCATTCCTCCACCGCAAATGCAGCAGCAGTTCAGGGGAATGCCGCCGCCACCTCCTCCACAAATGAACCCGGGTCTTGTTCGGCCGCCGCCACCTCCAGCTGGAATGGTTGCTCCGCCTGTCTGGCGACCACCGCCGCCACCTCAGCAGCTAGGTGGTGGACCCCCTCATTCTATGCAACATATGTCCATGCAGCCATCTCATCAACCGATGCATATTCCCCCACCGCCACCTCCACAGTGATGTGATTCTTGAGATTGCTGACATATTTAGAAAGTTTTTTGACACTCTTTTAGCAACATATGAGTGTTTTAAAATCTACATGTTAAGCAGTTTTTGGTTATATAATTGCAAGCACTTGTATGTTTTCTTAATTGGATAATCCTACAAAGCACTTGTATGAGTGTTTTCTTAATTTGGTTTTTTTGTTTTTGAACCCATTGCATAACGAACATACCTCGTTTAACTTATTATTTTTTAGTTTATTATATATGTATTTATATGATATTAACCTACTTATGATACGGCTTCAACTTTTAGTTAGCTTATTTTTTTATCATTTGGGTTCAAGTTTCTTATTCAACTTTTTTTATTTTTTGCATTTTATTACGTAGATGAATGCCATTTGCATATAATCTAAGATAAATCACATTTAAGTAATCAATTGTACATTTTAATCAAGAAACACTGTTAGTAATCTAAAATAAAGGATAAGAAAGTGAAACAGGAAACTAGGGGCCTAACCCACTGGCCGCCACAAGAGATTTATGTTTCTTCTCAGGTGGAGGTCATGAGTTTTAAATCCCACTCCATCAAATTGTTTCTAGGGGCATATGTGAGTTGATGAAGATTTGGTGGGAACTCATACTGAATAGCATCCGTGTGGGTTCGATTTGGGGAGAGATCAACTATTATTAGATTTGGTGGGTCGAACATAATTGTTCTCTCAACAGACCCAACCATAACACTGGCCAGTGAGTGCACATCTCAATAATTAAGTGGTTTCCATTAGTGAAAAATAGAATTAAATTATTTGTAAAAATTCTACTAAGAGAGTAGATGAGAATAGCATTTGGAATTTCTCAAAACCAATTCCGAGTGAATGAGAAATTAATGCTAGAAATTAGCCACTTAATACAAGTAAATAGTATGGAAAATGGAAAATGTGGGGAAGGAGAATGCTCCATCCCACATAGGATAAAGAGACAAAGTTTGCACACTATATTTATCCCAAGTTGGACTTATGAGTTTGGGCCCTTGGAGGCACCCAAGTTTTTAAAGGGGTGAGAACCTACATGCTTGTGGGTTTGGTTCAAAGCACACGCGCGCCACCGGCCGGCCCGGGCTCGGGTCGAGGGCCGTGGGCTTGGGCTTCAAGGCCCTTATTCATTTCTGGACCAAAAATCCTTAAAATAAATGTTTAATTAATTTTTATAATTAATTAACGGATTTCAAGCTGGGAAGTGTTCGCACCCGAGCACGGGCGGACGCACGACCTGTGAATCAGTCGGTCCGGTTCGCATCCTAGCATGGGCTGGCGCACGAGTCGTGCGTCAAGCCGTACCTTTGCCATTTGGGTTTGCATCCACGCACGGGCAGGCGCACGGGCCGTGCGCCAGGTCGTGCGTCGATGCGAAGTGCAGAACAGATGCGTCTGTTCATTCAAAATATATCTTTTCGAGCCAAACGACGTGATCTTTCCATACGGGGCACCTGATGCCTATATAACAGAAGCCCCTGCAGATGATTTTAGACACGAAATTCATAAAACATAAGATTAAAAACCGGTCATTTGCTTCATCAACATATTGACATTCCCTACTTCAAAAGCTTGAAAGTTTAGACACTTTTGTTGTCCGCTGAAGTTCCGGTTTCTGCAAGTACTGCTACACCAGAATAGAAAAGTCGTTGTATCTTAGAGACGCCAAAACCGTAAGCACTTTGTATACGGGGCGTTTTTCGTCTTGCGGAGACTGAATCCAATTCAGGCCTCGACTAAGCCAAACACTCAAACACTTAGCCATTTTCTTTGAAACAGAAACCTTATAAAATTTACCCAACAATCGCAAAACGAAAGACTACGTTTCTGTTCAAGACGATGGCTTCGATATTATTCACTCCGATGGCTGCTGCTCCTGCTCATGGTGAGAAACCAGCGAAATTCTCCGGTGTTGACTTCAAGAGATGGCAACGGAAGATGGTGTTCTACGTGACAACATTGGGTCTGTCCCGATTTCTGAAGGAGGATTCCCCTACCGTTGGCGATGATGAATCCGACAACTAACGGATAATCGTTGTGGATGCTTGGCATAACAGTGATTTCCTTTGTCAGAACTATATTTTGAACGGGCTAGACGACACCCTCTATAACGTCTATAGTTCGTTCAAAACGTCCAAAGAGTTGTGGGACTCTTTGGAGAAGAAATATAAAATAGAAGATGCCGGCACAAAGATATTTGTGGTCGGTAAATTTCTGGATTATAAAATGGTTGACACCAAGACGGTGATCAACCAAGTGCAAGAAATTCAGATCATACTTCACGACTTAGTGTCTGAAGGAATGATTCTGAGCGAGTCGTTCCAAGTGGTTGCGATTATAGAAAAATTGCCGCCATCGTGGAAAGATTTTAAGAACTACCTTAAGCACAAGCGAAAGGAAATGGGGCTTGAGGATTTGATAGTTCGACTTCGGATTGAGGAAGACAACTGGGATTTCGAATGGAAATCGGCAAATGTGGGGGTATAACCACACTTTGTGGAACACCAGTGGAATTTCTGTTGCATTTTTAAATGTAACAGAAGGTGTTGCCAAAAGTGTTGTGGGACCAAAACCACAATTGCATGAAGTGTTGCCCAAAGTATTGTAACACTAGAGGTAGACACGCTATCAAGTTAAATCCAAAGTGTTAGTAAATATGTGATAACATCATAACATCAAAGGTTAGACACCTTGTAAAAGATGCTAATGGAATTGTTGGAACTAAGGTCTGAAATCTGTTAGAACGAGATTCTAACTGGATTGTTGGGACAATGTTCTAACAAAATAAAAGGAAAGTGGCCGAGAGCCATGAAAGTTCTGGATGATAATGTGTTAAACAAGATACCAGAAGTTGGAAGGGGAAGCTTTAC
Source organism: Rehmannia glutinosa (assembly GCA_016081115.2). NCBI lineage: Eukaryota > Viridiplantae > Streptophyta > Magnoliopsida > Lamiales > Orobanchaceae > Rehmannia > Rehmannia glutinosa. The sequence continues at coordinate 28,794 of JABTTQ020001735.1, read as the reverse complement.
TTTAGCAAACCACATAAAGGAGAATACCTTGAAGTGTGGGGGTGCTTTGGCTAAAGTAGAAGCATCCAATGAAATAAATTCAGCATTTATGATATAAGTGATGGTACGATCATTAAATCACGAAATGTTGTATTTATTAAAGGTGTCTTTTCTTCCAAAGGAAAGAGGTAAGTCTAGACATTTTTGTCGTAGACATAATACCAATAAACAGTTGATTTCGAAATGGGGTTATTTCGGTTGACTACGTGAAGTCAAAAGAAAACCTTGTGGATCCGCTTACTAAAGGCATAAATCAAGATCAATTGTATAAACTGTTACGGGGAATGAGTTTAAAATCCACAACTTAAAGAATGTTCATAGCTGTAACCCAACCTTGTGAATTGGAGATCCCAAGACCTTGGTTCAATGGGACAACTAAGTTATGAATGTTCAGCTGAACACTTGGAAAATGTGTTAGCTCATTCTCGATACATCCAAGTGAATGAAACTTGCTGAATGTGGTGAGGTTAAGTTTAAGACTTTTAATGATTCCCATACCGAAAGGTGGAGTATGGCAGGATACTCTTCAATAGGAGATCACCTATATAAGTAAGAAGTAATGGCCTCTTCAAAGAAAATCTTATAAATCTAAGATATGGTCCAGAGCCTAAATGGACACACGTGAGAACAACAAGTGTTAGAGTTGTTATTGTGTAAGTACAGTTGTCTCGGTTTACACAAACGGCTGAGTAGTTCAAGACATCGCGTCACTAAGCAGCTAGTAAATCCGATAGTATTTTATTAAGGAAGGTTCAAAGCCACAAGCTACCTATCCTGATGCAATAATGATTCGCCGAGACTTTCAAGCGAATTTGCATACACGCATGTATTAATTTCATTCATGTGAGGGATTGTTGGAATTGAGGTTTGGTAAAATGGGTGTTGACCCGATTTTGACCAAATAATTAAGTGGTTTCCATAGTGAAAAATGGAATTAAATTATTTCTAAAAATTCTACTAAGAGAGTAGATGAAAATAACATTTGGAATTTCTCAAAACTAATTCCGGGTGAATGAGAAATTAATGTTAGAAGTTAGCCACTTAATACAAGTAAATGATATGGAAAATGGAAATTGTGGGGAATGAAATGCTCCATCCCACATAGGATAAAGAGGCAAAGTTTGCACACTATATTTATCCCAAGTTGGACTTATGGGTTTGGGCCTTTGGGGGCACCCAAGTTTTTAAAGGGGTGAGGACCTATATGCTTGTGGGTTTGGTTCAAAGCACACACGCGCTCGCGCGGGTCGCGGGCCTGGGCTTCAAGGCCCTTATTCTTTTTGGACCAAAAACCTTTAAAAATAAATGTTTAATTAATTTTTGTAATTAATTAACGGATTTCAACCTGGGAAGTGTTCGCACTGAAACGGCGACGACGACGCACGGCTTTGTCATGCGTCGGGTCATGCGTCGTCCGGTCTGTTCGCAGATCCGAAAGACGGGGCCGGCGCGACGGCCTGTCGGCGTCGTCGTAAGGCCACGCCGCCTTTTGCCATTTTGGTTCGCATCCACGCACGCAGCGACGGCGCCGCGGCGCCAGGTCGTCGGCCGATGCGGCGAACAAATGCGTCTGTTTGTTTAAAACCTGTCTTTTTGAGCCAAAAGACGTGATCTTTCCATACGGGGCACCTGATGCCTATATAACAGAAGCCCCTGCAGATGATTTTAGCCAAGAAATAAGATTAAAAACCGATCATTTGCATCATCAGCATATTGACATTCCTCCTTCAAAAGCTTGAAAGTTTAGACACTTTTGTTGTTCGCTGAAGTTCCAATTTTTGCAAGTGCTGCTAAACCGGAATAGAAAAGTCGTTGTATCTTAGAGACGAGCGCCGGAACCGTAAGCACTTTGTATACATGACGTTTTTCGTCTTGCGGAGACTGAATCCAATTCAGACCTCGACTAAGTCAAGCACTCAAACACTTAGCCATTTTCTTTGAAACAGAAACTTTATAAATTTTACCCAATAAAATATACCACAAACTCCATCAATATTTGGAGTTAAAGCGTACTTGCATTTACTTTTTATACTTCTCTGGTTACACTATATTAGGCCAAACCACTACTGATTCATTAATTACATCAAAAAAAAAAAAATACAACATATTACAAAAAAGCTTCCAATTCTAAAATCACATCATATTTATTATAATTCATTGTTTACTGTTGCATGCATGAGAATGCAGGGTTGTGTGTTGTGAACAATTACAAACTGTCTGTCCAAATTTGATGATGAGTTAGTGATGCATGCATGCTAAAGTTTTTAACCTTTTTTCAGTCAGTCTGAGTCATATCTCTTACAGTATTATTACGTACCATTGTACATGTTGTCTACTAAGTACTATAACATAGTACCATTATTTGCATTTCTTGAAACTAAATTCCTTTTGGCAAAATGGCAACCCAACAACGATAAAGGCTCCACCACTTGTCATTTACTTGGTTGTCTCCTCGTGCTCAACAACTATTCATCCACTAAACAAAAAATAAAAACTCAGTATGGGCAGACGGTCCTCATTAACATACCATAATAGGTCATGAAACGGATCTTATATGTAAATAGAGTTTCAACCTCAACTCAAACCCATTAAAAAAATTATCCAAACTTTTTGTGGTTTGTAGGATTCGTCTTGTGAAAATTAAGTCCATGAGACGGATATACCCACATCTTATAAAAGTTAGTCTTAAGGTTCAACCGAATTAAAAAAAAAAAATACAGTTATCTTGCAAAACTACTAATAACCCCGTGACATTTGTTTCTATCTTCAAGGGGTTAGGGGTTATTTGTAATTTTGAAAGAAAATTTCGTAATTAGGCTAAATTTGAAGGGCAGTTTATGTCATTATCCATTTTTCTACGATGAATCCAGCCTTTGTTTTAATTATTGGTACATCTTTTGTCTGTGTGCGCGTTTGTGTTAAATTTGATGTGCACATACATTTTTCAGTGTGCCCTAGAGACAATACATGTGTTGTAATAATAAATTCAATATTGGCCTGTAGGATGTATGTAGGATGTATGCATCTTGCACCTGCGACTTACACTACCAATTTAATTACAAAAAAATATGTAGGTAAGCATTACCATAACTGTAAAGTATAGACTAAATGTCTGAATTTATAAAATAATTAGATCAAAAATTAAAAATGACTACTTAAAGTGCTAATCTCCGAATGGTCTAAGTTACATTACCTAAAAACTATTTTCGCTATCTATATATATTCCATATACGATATGAAACACGAAATATTTAATTAGAGAGAAATTGGTAAAGAATCTCTGGAGGCTTAGAAGAATGGGACACTCATCGTTAAAAAAAAATTAACAGACAGCCTCAGACTGACGCCATCTGCATCTATGTTTGAACATAGGGATATGGTTAACAGAGATTTACTTTTAGGGATAATTATAAAAACACCCCAAAAGTTTGGACTAATTACAAAAAATCCATAAATGTCTCAAAATTACAAAAACGCCTCGTCAGGATTGATTATGTCTTAAATTTAGGCGATAAGTGTAATATTTCTACAGATATAAGAGAGATTTTTGAAATGTTTTTTAACTTATGAAAGAGAAAAATGTAAGCGGAATTAAACTTAAGGGTTATTTTGCAATTAAAAAAAAAATGGATTTTTTGTAATTAGCTTCAACCTAGGTTGTGTTTTTATGTAATTACCCCTTACTTTTGTTACAAACCTGCCCCACCAAAAGCAACAACTTCCATCTAGTACTGTAAGTGCTGAAGGAAAAAAGAGTTTTCATGTATAAAATGCACACACATGGAGCTGGATTGGCTCGTGGGCTAGGGGTTAGCCTGACTCGATAGTTTTTTATGTCTAAAATGCACACATGGGGCTAGAATGGCCATGCATTTTGTGTTCCGACCAAAACCGGGCTGGTCCGATACAACTCGAATTTTTTCAAAAGCCTGACCCGCTCCTTGCCAACTCTACTCAGGGGTGATGTGCTGGGCCACAAAGAAACGAAAACATTTATAAGTTTTCACTAAATGGGAAAAAATAGTTGAGCTAGGAGTGGTCCGGCATGTTTGTTATGTGCATTAACATTGATGAAAATGATACATGACAATCGAATAATCATAAAACTGATCGATCCTTGTTGGTGCTGCTAATAACATTATAAAAGGAAATGAGAAACGCTAATTAAAATAATTACAAGAAATGAGAAAAATTTAAAAGTTTTATGTGATTTAGTTTCTCGATCCTAGCTAGTCTAACAGCAAAATTGAGTACCTTAATTTGACCCACATTAGGTGAAAAGAAACAACTTTTAAGAAATGGATTGATGATGATGATGATGATGATGAACCGAACTGAATGATTTCTGTCTCTTATAATGTGCTGATGTTCTAGATCCTACATTTGTTCAAAAAGAAAAAATATTATATTTTCTATTTTATTTGGTGTTTCAATGTATTACAAGTATTTGTATAATTAACAATAAGTTTTTTTAGATAAATAGAAATATATAAAAGAAAGGAAAAAGTCATAATTACAAACCAATCAGGTAGCAAATGAAAAAAATGTTAAACTTAAAAAAAAGAAACAACAAAAATAACTTAAAAATGCAATTTAAACGAAGAATGTCTATTTCTAGAAGATCTTCGAATAACATAGTTAGTTGTTTTAGCACATTCTCGAGTATCTTCTTGATGGTCTAATGTAGCCTATGGAATGTCGGCCCATGATCCACGAGCCACAATTGCCATAGACTTCAGAGCTTCTGAAGAATCACATGAGGGAAAGACAATCGGAGTGGTGGAGGGGTCACCTACCTTTGTCTTTAAAGCTTCTTCTTGTTCCTCGTCTTCTTGTTCCTCCTCTTATGCCATATCTGACCACCGTTTTCGTGCGGTTGCTGCCATCGCTTGGAAACTCTCTGACGAAGTACAGTGTTAAACTCATAGTCATTAATAGACATACTGCGTGAGACTGCATCCATAGCTCGTTGCAAGCTCTCTTTACCTTTATCATCTAAACTTGTAGCCATAACCATATTGTCCGAAGCTATCACTGAATTTTGCTGCAATAGTTGATGAAGAATCATCCTTCGATCAGTATTTATTGCCCCTGCATGATTAGTAGGGTTATTTTACAGTTTGTGGCAAATGCCACAAACTTTTGCGAAACTAGGGTGGGTTGGGGAGGTTTTGATATATTATGTGTAGGCGCCTACAAAAAAGGCGCCACTTCCAAGGGCGCCTACTGCAGTGTTCTTTTTTTATTTTCCTGACAGAGTAAGCGCCAGTTTGACTGGCGCCTACTCCCTATTTTTCTTTTTTATTTTTTAAGTTTTGAAAAATAATTTTAAATATTAAATAAATATATAATTTTTTGGATAACTAGAATGTGATATATTACGGAATGAAAACACGATTACATAATAAAGTGTACACCACATAATTAAAAAAAAAGAAGAAAATACACATTAAAATACTGGAATAAGTTATGACATGCCATTAAAACATAAGTACGACTACACTAAATTATATTTGTGGGGTATTTGTGAAACCCGATTACACTAATTTTTTTTTTAATTTCAGATTTTTTTTAATCAATTACAAAATGCATATTATCATTCCGGATAAGTGAAACTAATTTTTGGCTAATTTGACTAAACATCCCCACAAAATTACATTTGTGGGTACTTGAGTTGGACAAGTTCCGCTTGTTCACGTACCGGTATAAAGGGTATAATTGAGATTTTTTTTTATTCTTATTTGTAATATATTCGGATATATATGAATCAATTTGAATATTTGTATTCAAAACTAATCTACCTTTATTGTTGGAAGATAATGTGTTTTCTTGATTCTTTTCAAATTTAGTTTACTACAAAAATATATATTCAAATATATTACTAATAAGAATAAAAAGGGGAGTAGGTCTGCAAATTTCCCAATTATAATTTAGTGTAATGGGGTTTCACAAATACCCCACAAATACAATTTAGTGTAGTCGTACTTATGTTTTAATGGCATATCGTAACTTATTCCAGTATTTTAATGTGTAATTTTTTTTAGTTATGTGTTGTATACTTTATTATGTAATCGCGTTTTCATTGCGTAATATATCACATTCTAGTTATCCAAAAAATTGTGTATTTATTTAATATTTAAAATTATTTTTCAAAACTTAAAAAAGAAAAAAGAAAAATAGGGAGTAGGCGCCAGTTTGACTGGCGCCTACTCTATCAGAACAAAAAAAAAAAAAAAAAATAACACTGCAGTAGGCGCCCTTGGAAGTGACGCCTCCTTTGTAGGCGCTAATTGTAATGGCGCCTACACATAATATATCAAAACCTCCCCAACCCACCCCAGTTTCGCAAAAGTTTGTGGCATTTGCCACAAACTGTAAAATAACCTTGATTAGTATCTCACATGCAATCACCATTACCCCTGTTATGACTAGAGCTGTCAAAAAGGGTTAGGCCCGTCGGGCCAACCCGCCCCGCCCTGCCTAATGTAGGGGGTGAGTTAAATATTTAGTAGCCCGCCAAGGGGCGGGCCTAAACTGGCTAGACTGTCGCGGGTCGGCGGGCTGGCCTGCCAGAAATTAAAAAAGAAAGAAAAATTAGATAAAGTAGACATAAAAAGATAGTATAATTGATATTTTATATTATTATCTCTTATAAAAGTGTATATAATATTTTTATAAAATATGTACATGTTATCCATTAATATATTTAATTCATTAAAATTAATAATATGAATAGAATTTTTTTTTTTTGGCGGGTCGGCCCGCCCAACCCGCAGCCCAAGGCGGGTTGGGTTGGGCTGAGATTTTCTCGGCCCACCACCTCAGCGGGTTAGCCCGCCCCGCCAAGTGGCGGTTTTTGGCGAGCCGCGGGCCGGCCTGCCCCACCGGCTCGTTTCGACAGCTCTAGTTATGACTTGGCCCCCTCCCCGCGAGTTTGAACTTGCTTCGAATTAATCTTTTCATGAGTAAAAATCTTTCCTACATTTTAAAAATATTACAGTTTTCCCCCCTTAAATTTAAGACAAAATCAAACCTAAGATTTTTTCTTTGTAATTCTGGACATCTTTGAATTTTTTTATAATTAGCCAAAACCTCAAGGATGTTTTTGTAATTATCCCATAATATAACAAATTTACATGTCATCCGTCTAGTATATTAAAGTATCATATGAAACAAAGAACATAACATGAGATCTCGTGTGTATTTAGAGCGTATTTAGATGAACTTATAAGCTCTTCCAACATCTTATAAGATGTTTGAAATCTTATGAGCTCTTTAAAGTGTGATAAAATTTTGAAAATAAAAAAGATGTTATATGCTGCCGAAGTAAGATATATATTAGGAGTCTATAAGCTATTTATTCTAAAATTAAAAGTGGGGAATCTCAACTTATTTTCAAAATAAAATCTTATTTTAACCATCTTATTTGATTTTGATAGTTTTAATTATAAAATTGCCATTAATAACTTTTTATAAGCTCCAACTTATTTTATTCAAACATATCAACAACTTGCTTTCAAAACAAGATATAACACCTTAATTATAAGATGTAAGAGTTTTAAAAGATTTTTAAATTAAATTTAGCCAAATACCCTCTTAATTCAGTCCATAATATTTATGTCATTCTCTTATACAATTATTTTTTTAGAGAGATGCCACGTGTATAATTCACATATATATACACATGTAAATATAATCTCTTTTAACATGCGACGGGTGATGATCATGCAAATTAAAGGGCAAAAAAGGTTTTATCCCGTCCTACACTTTACGTTATGACAAAAATTTGTATGAGACGGTCTCACGAACATAGTCAATGAGACGAATCCTACATGTACCAAATGTATGTAGGATTTTAACCCAAATCGAAACCCATAAAAACAACTCATGATTTTTGTATTTTGTAGGATCCGTATCATAAACTTAAATCCATGAGACCGTCTCATATAAGACTATCTCTTAAATTATTGCGTTTGTTCCCCTCTCATATCATGCAATCATATGATTTATTCCCAGGTCAAACAACTATAAACAAACATCAATTATTGATATAATTACTAAAACTATGACGATTATTAGATGTGACGCATTAAAGTTAAAAAGTAACAAGTATTACATTTTTTGTATTAAAATGATGTTTATAAATTAATAGCTCATATAATTAATTAATTAAGTATACCAACTAACAGGACAATTTTGAAAAAAAAAAAGAATTTAATAGTCTTAATTTCGGACACTTAAAAAAAAATGAGATCGGATATGTAAGGGCGTCTCATATTGCAAGTTGCATATATATGCCAAAGTAATTGCTCGAGTTGATGCATGCAATATGAAGTAAAACTACTTAATGTTTCAATCAGCTTATATATTGAGTGTTTTTTAATATTTGTGATGTTGTTAAATGTTTAAATATATATTAAATACTATATTAAATATATGTATATCTGGTCTAGGGTGTAAAAGAATCGAATCGAGCCGAACATAGTATTGTTGTTCATGTTTGTTTGAAATTTTATCGAGCTTCAAAAGATTTATTTGAGCTTGGTTTGATTATTATTAATCAAATCGAGCTTGAACGAGCTTTGGTCGAGCTGAACACGAATCGAGATTGAATATCTTTGTATTTTTACCCATATTATGTTGTTTTCCACTATACTAGTCGAGGTCGAGCTAAGGTTTTTATTTTATCGAACAAAAAATTGTATTCAAGTTTGGATTGTTATGTTAATGAACTGAACTCAAACGAGATTTTAAGGATTAATCTAAAATTGAGTATCGAATAATTTAATTCGATTTTCACCCCATCGCATGCATCATATAGAAGATCTATATATAATTTTTCTTTTTTGAGGTCAAGATCTATATATAATTAAAACTTAAAAGATACGTGATTGGAGTATTGGTCTCGTGAGTCCTGATTTCAAGCAACTCTTTCGTGCACTCAAATCGGGCCTTCATTTGAATTATAAATTGGAAAATTATAGGTACTTTTTGTAGAGTCATTTCTATTTGGTCAAGGCTGAGAAATCAATTCACATGATTTTTGGCTGGTTTCATATCACACAATGATGTTTACCAGCTATTGAAAGGCTGTTGTACAGCTAATTCTTGAGTTCGCTAATTACTTCGCTAGTATTTTGTTGAAATTGATATATATATATATATATATATATATATATATATAGGGGAAGAGTTTATACGAGACCACCTCATAGAGTGAGTTTATAGGGACTAATCCTAATCACATATCTAGATTTTCTAATGGTTGTGATTTTAGAGCTAAAATTACAAATTAAATCATGGAAAATAGAGGGAGGGGTAAATTAGTAATCCTACAAAATTACCCAATATTCATGGGATTCTGTTCACATTATGATCACACAATCTCTCCAAATCTCACATCAAATTCAACGTGAACAAATCTCATTCTCCTTCTTCTTCGAACGATCTTCATGAGAGAAAACAATCATCCATCTTCTTCTTCAACGCACTACTGTGAGAAATCATTCATCATTCTTCTTCAACGCACTATTGTGTGAAAAAAGTTGCAGACAATTTGCCATAGTTGCTAGAGCTCGACTTCAGTTCGGAGTTTGCTTATAAAGATGTAATTTGTTGCTTGTGTAGATGTGTCATGGTGTTTTTATATACCATTAACTACATAAGCAAGTCATACGCAACAAATTCATACTACATAAGCAACAATCCTATACTACATAAGCAACAAATATACTCTATGTATGCACCAAGAATACATTAACTATATAAGCAAGTCATAGCAACAAACCCATACTACATAAGCAACAAGCCTATACTACATAAGCAACGAATATACACTACGTATGCACCACGGATACATTAACTACATAAGCAAGTCATAAGCAACAAACTCATAAGCAACAAGTCTATATTACATTAACAACGAATATACACTATATATGCACCACGAATACATTAACTACATAAGCAAGTCATAAGCAACAAACCCATACTACATAAGTGATAAGCCTATACTACATAAGCAACGAATATACACTACACATGCATCACAGATACATTAACTACATAAGCAAGTCATAAGCAACAACCCTATACTACATAAGCAACAGAGAAATTTTTTTGAAACTGAAAACGCTGGAGAGAGTGTGTGCGTGAAGAGTGGGTGAAATCGCGTGAAAGAGGGAATGAAATCTCAATAAATGATTCTATAATGCAAAATGACCACCCTACCCTTCTTAGTTGCTGAAACAAAAAAAATAAATATAAAACCTCCCTAAAAATCTGGACCACCCAAAATTGTTAATCTATGGTTAAAATGTGTCTTCATGGACTCACCCCAAGTAGGAGGACCTATTTGATCCATATATATATATATATATATATATATATATATATATAGGAGAGAGAGAGAGAGAGAGAGAGAGAGAGAGAGAGAGGATCCAATGAGACTACATTTTATGGTGAGATAGTGTGAACTAATCTCAAACTCTCCCTCACTTAATTAAATCCCCAAAAAGGGTAAAATTGTCAAAACAAATATGTAGGGGGCCATCCAAATATGGAATCAGTTATTAGGAGAGAGAAAATCACGTGGGGAGAGAGAAAATTTACTGCATATTAAAATGGTCAAACAAAAACATGTGGGGACTCTGGATTAAGTAAATCAGTTATAGAGAGAGAAAATCACGCTCATTATTGTACTGTATATTTAATATATATTTATTGTATATTTAACATATTTGTATTGCATATTAAAATTGTCAAACAAAAATATAAGTATACAACAAAACACATATAAGTATACAACAAAACACATATAAATATACAACAAAAAATATAAGTATACAACAACGTAAATACATACATAAAAAATTAACTACTTATACAGCAAAACACCTATAAGTATACATCGAAAAATATATAAGTATACAGTTATCCTCATTGCCTCCTCATAGGCCCTCGTTTTCTCCACGTCAGCATCGTCTTCTTCACAAAGACGAGGTTGGAAGCCCATAGAATTTTGGCAGGCCTATCGGATCAGTGCTCAAGCTGTAGCCCCTCTCGACCGACTCAGCTTCAAGTGGCAGTTCATCCAAAGTCTGGAATGCTTGTTGCAGGACCCGAAGTGTCTCTCGGGTACGCTTTCTTTTCATGGCTACCTCATCTGGTTCCTGCAACATTTCTTCGAACAAGTTGTCTCTGTAAAGCTTTTTGATGAAAACATTATGGAGCTCTCGTTTAGTATGGTTTACCAGAAAATGCACAATTGCTTTTGGTATAGAATCCTCGATGTTCTTGTTGGGATTACAACAAAAATCAGAGGGATACAGCGGGGGATAATTCGAACTAACAAAGGTCTATTACAAACAAAGCGAAAAAGAAAGCAGTAAAGCAAGTCGAGGCGAGCGAACTCTTTCTTTAAGACTCTTGTTTCCCCGTCACGATGCTCACGGTTGCATACAACGAGTCTCCCAACATACAACGACTTTGGTAAAGGATAGGAGCACCACAAATCCTTCTACCCGGCGAACTGAGATAAGTGAGGCCTGAGGTGGCGCCAACACTTCTACGTAACATTTCTTGTGCAATGCAAATTTTTGAGTGACAGACTATGAATGTGTATGCACGAAATTTCCTGTGTTTGTGATGTATGTTGCACGAAACCACTGAATGGAGGGGCTCCAATATATATAGGGAAAACACAAGGGTTCCTCCAAAGGAAAGCCCCAATGATTTGGACTCAATTATGTCCATCAATCCACAATCAAATCCTTCCTATTTTAGATTGATTTGTGTCAAGTCAATCCTTCCAATTGTGGCCTCAATCGATTTAGGAATAATTTGATGCAATCAATCATGTTACCATAAATTGGTGATTTGAGTCAAAGTTGCCTATTTAACGTATAAAATCAAGCAACTTACCAAACACCGGATTTGACCAATCTACCAATATTCCATATATGTTGGATACATTTCCCACAAATATATCTTTCTAAGTGTACCACTTGTGCATCAATTTCTCACACACCCATAAATGGTTTTGTGAAAATAATTACACCACTCGTTTCCAAAATTAACGAGTCTCCACACTTGGAATTTTGTCTTAACAAAACTAATTTTTCCAACAATCCCCCACATGAGTGGAAACGATGCATGAATGCATGCAGACTCAGTCACTCAGCCCAAGGAAATATTGTTGCATCAGGATAGGTAGCTTGTGACTTTGAACCTTCTTAGTAAGATACTATCGGATATATCCACGACTTATTGGACACGATGCCTTGAACTACTTCGCTTACGAATATACCAAGACAACAGTATATACACAACAACACTTCTGCTCATCTAGAAGTTCTCTGGTTGTGTCCGTTTTGGCCATGGATCACAGTTGGTATTCATAAGTGTTCATTGAGGCGGCCCGTCTTCACGCTTACATAGGTGACCTTGCCTATCAGAGAGACCCTACAATACCCCACCTTATCAGGTATAGGACGTCATTAAAAGTCCGTAGGATTTAACCTCACCACAGTCAGCAGGTTCAACACTTGGTTATGCTATCTAGGGAATATGGTTAGCTTAAATCAAAGCACCAAGTGCAATGACTGAACAATTTAAAGTTTAGTTTCCCATTGAACCAAGTTGTTGGGATCTCCAGTCATCATTGTTGGGTTTCCACTAAAAACCGTTCTTTAAGTTGTGGATTTTACACCAATTCCCTCTAGCATTTTACAGTTGATCTCCACTTAAATCAAATTTACGCGCAAGATTGAGATCAATTTCTTTACATATTTGAGCACATAGTCTCTGAGCACAGGTAACCACTTCAATTGACATAAGTGCCACCGGTGGACTTTCAAGCTCTTCAATGTCAATGTGGCTTTATAACACCTTAAGCTCATATAGACTATTATCAATATGTTATCTCTTTTTAAAAGAGATTTGTTTGACTTTATCATTTGTCAAACTTGTCATTATTTATTCAATGACTTAATTGTTGTATATGTTCCCAACAAGTTCGGGTACAACAATCCGTTAGGGTCTACCTTGATAAGGTTAGCCTTTAAGGCCCCTTTCTGCACCTTTTCTTGGTACCTCAATGTGTGCAATATTGCAACACTCAAGAGTACACTAAAAGATGCACCTCTTTAAGAGAAATCATAGGTGACCTATGTTAGCTATCAACTAGCATTATTAATGCCAATTGACCAACATCCTCATTTCTAAGGATACCTCTCAAAGAAACTTGTATTTCTTTGACTTCCCAGTTATTGGGGTCAATCTTTGTCAAGACTAAGGTAAATTTATATTTACCAACCACCCCCACATTTGAGGTATAACTCATCCACCCTACATTGTACAACAATGTCAACTTTGAGAATTATCAATTAAATAATTGTTTCTCACAAGTTCAACCATGATTGGATCGCCAACTGGTCCAATTCCCTAGGAAAAAGTCCAAAGAATTCCCTAGGAAGGCTAAAGGACTCAGTTGCATTCACTCACCATATTTTGGGTAGAGTTAACTTGCCATGTGCTCCCTCACAAGGGGACACCAAATCATATGCCTCACACAAGGGCATTTAGATTTGCTCATGCCTTCATTGACATGTTTTGCTACGTGTTATGACACCCAAGATGTCATAGCACTCAAGTTGGCACTTTGTGCCCTGCCCATAACTGTTTGGCTATCGCAGTTTCACAACATAAAATTTCGCGTTTATATTGTGAGTCCAATTTAATATTTGGTAATAACTTCACATTCACCAATTGCTTTATAGCATTCATCAAGACTCAATCAAATAAGAGGAAGAAACGAAAGTTTTAATTAGCATCACTAGTGCGGCGCACAACCATTACATTCATCTTTAATAATCCCTTTTCAAGGTGTACCAAGTTTCCTTCAAGGTCTTTTCATGCTTGGCATTCGATTGTCTTTTACCTTCTTCAATTCGCAACCTGACAATCAAATCCTCCAAGCCTATTTGCTTGCTCTTATGCTTGAGGTAGTTTTTGAAATCCATCCAACTAGGCGACAACTTTTCAATAATTGCAGCCACTTGGAAGGTTTCACACAACTGCATCCCCTCAGCACGGATGCTGTGCAAAATCAATTGCAATTCTTGGAGTTGACTCATAACAGTCTTGGTGTCAACCATCACATATTCCAAGAATCTACCGACAATGAACCTTTTGGTGCCGGCATCCTTTGTTTTGTACCTTTTATCCAACGAGATCCACAGTCCCTTGGCAATACCTTTGAACGAGGCATACACACTGTACAACGCATTATCCAACCCATTAAGGATGTAATGCTTGCACAAGTAGTCCTCTTGACCCCATGCATCAAGGGCAGCCCTACGATCCATATTGGTATCGTCTGGGGCAACAACAGGAGGGTCCTCTTTCAGGAACCTCACCAAACTTAGGGTTGTCAGATAAAAGAACATCTTTTGCTGCCATGTGTTAAAGTTAAGCCCGATAAACTTTTCTAGCCTTTTGGCATGGGCAGCCACGGTTGCTGGAACAAGTGTGATCGAAGGTGTTGCCAACACTGACGTAACACCTACGGCAGAGGCAGAACCATATGAAGTCTGAAGTGAGGCCACATGTGTGGTCACACCGAAGGCCACACTCGCTGGAACATCAGAATGTTGTGGTATGTCAGAAGGTGTGGTCACTTTCCGCATAGACATTGGAGCATAGGCGAGCAGAGGTGTTGTAACACTTCCCATAGCCGCTGGAACGTTCATAAACAGAGGTGTGACAGAAGGTGTGGTCACACCCCCCACAACCATCAAAACAGAAGCATGAACAGGTGTTCGCAGAGGTGTGGCCGAAGGTGTGATCACGCCAAAGGCAGGGACAACATAAATAAGTGTTGTCGGATGTGTTGTCGCACCCGAGGCCACACCTACAGATTCGATGGTCATCGCATTGCTTGAAGATGCCATCAGTCCAAATTACAAACAAGAGTCTTAAAATTGTTGGGATTACAAAAAAAATCAGAGGGATACAGCGGGGGATAATTCAAACTAACAAACGTCTATTACAAGGGATAATTCAAACTAACAAACGTCTATTACAAACAAAGCAAAAAAGAAAGCAGCAAAGCAAGTCGAGGCAAATGAACTCTTTCTTTAAGACTCTTGTTGCCCTGTCACGATGCTCATGGTTGTAGGCAACGAGTCTCCCAACATACGACTTTGGTAAAGGATAGGAGCACCACAAATCCTTCTACCCGACGAACTGAGATAAGTGAGGCCTGAGGTGACGCCAACACTTCTGCGTAACACTTCTTGTGCAATGCAGATTTTTGTGTGACAGACTATGAATGTGTATGCACGAAATTTCCCGTGTTTGTGATGTATGTTGCACGAAACCACTGAATGGAGGGGCTCCAATATATATAGGGAAAACACAAGGGTTCCTCCAAAGGAAAGCCCCAATGATTTGGACTCAATTATGTCCATTAATCCTCAATCAAATCCTTCCTATTTTAGATTGATTTGTGTCAAGTCAATCCTTCCAATTGTGGCCTCAATCGGTTTAGGAATGATTTGATGCAATCAATCATGTTACCATAAATTAGTGATTTGAGTCAAAGTTGCCTATTTAACGTATAAGATCAAACAACTTACCAAACATCGGATTTGACCAATCTACCAACATTCCATATATGTTGGATACATTTCCCACAAATATATATTTTCAAGTGTACCATTTGTGCATCAATTTCTCACTCACCCATAAATAGTTTTGTGAAAATAATTACACCACTCATTTCCAAAATTAACGAGTCTCCACAATTGGAATTTCGGCTTAACAAAATTGATTTTTCCAACAGTTCTTTCGTACAATATCATAATATGACCTTAATAACAGCTTTGTTACGACAATCTCAATCGTCTCTTGATCTGAGTGGGTTTCTGAGGGCCTCAATACGGTAGGGGGCTCTCTCAAATGAATCATTGAGAAGCCCTGCTCCATGCTCTGAACATGATCACTAAATGGTTTGCTTGTCGAATTCTTTTTTACATATGTGCGATTATCATGGCTGCCAAAAATTGAAGATATTCCCCAAGACGAACTAGCATTGCTAACAGGAGGTGCCGTTTTTTCGATATCCGCAACATGTCGAACACCCTGCTCTGGAACAATTTC
This sequence comes from Rehmannia glutinosa, assembly GCA_016081115.2. Classification (NCBI taxonomy): domain Eukaryota; kingdom Viridiplantae; phylum Streptophyta; class Magnoliopsida; order Lamiales; family Orobanchaceae; genus Rehmannia; species Rehmannia glutinosa. The sequence continues at coordinate 12,594 of JABTTQ020001735.1, read as the reverse complement.
GTTCATTTGGCGAGCAAGAATAACACAAGATTTTAGACTTCTCTCTGAATTTGGTGCTTTATCAGAATCCCCTGCTTCCTTCTGCCTCGGAATTGTGGCAATTCTGGAAGACTTGGTCTATTGTAATGCGATCTCTACGAAGAAAATTGGTCAATCCGGATTTTAACAGATTTTGATTTGGTGTAATTATACAATTATAATATTGCTCTTCACAGATTTAAAATAAATTAAAAACTATTATTAAATTGGGTAAATCTCAACCATCTAAAATTACAGATTTGTGGATAGGATTAGTCCACACTGTCTCACTCTAATAATGTGGTCTCATTTGATCCTATTCATATATATATATATATATATATATATATATATAGGGGGAGGTTAAAATGAGACCACATATTATAGTGAGACAGTGTGGACTCATCTCAACCCTCCATTATCTACATCAATGGCTAAGATAAATAGGGGTTAAAATTACATTAAATATTTAATTAATGCAAAATAAGGGTATAATTGTCGAATTAACCAAGTGGGGGACCATCCAAATATGGAATCAGATATTAGGAGAGAGAAAATCACGTGGGGAGAGAGAAAATCCCGAGAAAATCGCTACCGGAGAGAAAATCGCACATGTGCTCTCTGCCATGCAAGATCTTTGTACACTTATCATATATTTACTGTATACTTAACACTATTTTACTGTATGTTTAACATAATTTTACTGCATATTAAAATGGTCAAACAAAAATATGTGGGGACCGTGAATGAAGGAATCAGTTATATAGAGAGAAGAGAGAAGAGAGAATCACGCTCATTAACATGTGGGGACCGTGGATTAAGTAAATCAATTATAGAGAGAGAGAGAAAATTACGCTATTGTGTTGTATATTTAGCATATATTTGATGTACACTTAACCCTATTTTGCTGTATTTTTAACATTATTTTACTGCATATTAAAATAGTCAAACAAAAATATGTGGGGACCGTGTATTAAGTAAATCAATTATAGAGAGAGAAAATCACGCTCATTATTGTGTTGTATATTTATCATATATTTGATGTATACTTAACACTATTTTGCTGTATGTTTAACATAATTTTACTGCATATTACAATTGTCAAACAAAAATATAAGTATACAACAAAACACCTATAAATATACAACAAATCACATATAAATATACAACAAAAAAACATAAGTATACAGCAACATAAATATATACATCAAAAATTAACTACTTATACAACAAAACACATCTAAGTATACATAAAAAAATATATAAGTGTACAATAATCCTAATTGCCTCCTCGTAGGCCCTCGTTTTCTCCACGTCAACATCGTCTTCTTCACCAATCCTCCAATCCTAATATCAGAAAGCCCAAACTCGAGCTCTCTAAAACGTGACGACAACATCATATCGTCTTCTTTCTGATCTTGCCCTTGCCACGATACTTCCTTTTGGATATCTTAATATTCCTTTTCAGCTTCTGCCCAATAGGCTTCAAGAATTTTAAGCCTTGATTGTCATTAGCCATCTCCACATAACAGTAATATCAAGATTAACACCATTGATAACCACTATACCAAAAATAATTGGTAAAAAAAAATCCAGTTTCGTACAACACCAACTTTTCCACTAGATAGTCAATGAAGTATGTGATTAATTAATTTGCTTCAATACGCATGAAACAGTAATATATCGTCTAGAATTAAATAGGGAAAAATCCTACTGCATACCAATGAATATCTCGTCTAGCATTAAATGGGGAAAAAATAAGTAATTTGTGATTGGACTCAAAGATTTGTAATGAAGGGAAAGGGGACTGAACTCAAAATCTCAGAAACAAGAGGTAATATTGAAAAGCCGAGAGCATTAGTAATTGGGAACTGAAAATCGCTCGAAGCACACACATCACAAATTCAATGTACAACATAAATAACAAATTCATAATTAATATGAGAACTAAATTGATAAATCAAAAGAATTGAGAAGGGAATAAAGAGAAAATTAATCAAACCTATGCCGTTGTGGTTAACAGAGGAGGTAGTGGCGGCAGCGGTGACCTCCATGGCAGCGGAGGTTTCAGACGGAGTGGACTTGACCAGAAGCTTAGGGGGGGCGGCAAGCTTGACGACGTCTTTCTTATCGTAAATTGGCTCAACTAGATCTCTCCTTATCGCCCTCAGCCTCTTCTCTCTCTTCGATCTCATTGATTTCGCCATTGTTTCTTTGTCCTCTGTTGAACAATTCTTCTTCCTCTTGCCGCAGATTATGGTATCAAAAATAATTAGGTAATTACAAAATTAAAATTCTGCCCTTTTCAGATTTAAAATAAATTAAAAAATATTATTAAATTGGGTAAATCTCAACCATCTAAAATTACAGATTGTGGGCAGATTAGTCCACACCGCCTCATTCTAATGATGTGGTCTCATTAGAGTGAGACAGTGTGGACTAATCTCGTCCCACAAATCTGTAATTTTAGATGGTTGAGATTTATCCAATTTAATAATATTTTTTAATTTATTTTAAATCATGAAGAGCAATATTATAATTATATAATTACACCAAATCAAAATCTGTTAAAATCCGGATTGACCAATTTTATTCGTAGAGATCGCATTACAATAATATTATATATATATATATATATATAGGAATAGGATCAAATGAGACCACATAATTAGAGTGAGACAGTGTGGACTAATCCTCACCACATATCTTAAATTTTAGATGGTTGGGATCTTTCCAATTTAATTTTTATTTTCGTTTTATTTTTAAGCTGAAAAGGGCACAAAGGTTATTACACAATTTTATTTTAATTTGGTATCTAAAATATTCCTTTCATCTCCCCCCAAAATCTGCCCGACGGTTCATCCATTCCATTTTGAATTTGCGATTTCGCGGTCTGGAGAAGGAGGTTGCAGATGCGGACTCTATTTCTGGGTTTGAGATTTTGGGTTTCACGACGCTGACGAAGAGAAACGGCATCTGATCGACGAGATCGAAGGTGATTCTTCGATCTAAGTTTCCGCTGGAGATTTTCTGGAAGAGTTTCGATTCGATTTCCATATTTTTCGCCATCTCTGTTATTATGGATTTTTCTAGGTTCTGTGGGGCTTTTGTTGAGCAATTGGTGGAGAATTGAGGTTGACTTCTGTTTCTGGTTGATGGAGTGGTGTAGTTGTTGTTGTAGATGGATGACTGGTAAAGAAGACGATGCTGACGTGGATGGAGTATTGTACACTTATATGTTTTTCGATGTATACTTAGATGTGTTTTGATGTATAAGTAGTTAATTTTTTATGTATGTATTTATGTTGTTGTATACTTATTTTTTTGTTGTATACTTATATATGTTTTGCTATACACTTATATGTGTTTTGTTATATACTTATTTTTTTTGTTTGACAATTGTAATATGCAGTACAAATATGTTAAATATACATCATAATAGTGTTAAATATACATTAAATATATGTTAAATATACAGTACAATAATGAGCGTGATTTTCTCTCTCTCTACAATTGATTTTCTTAATCCACGGTCTCCACATGTTAATGAACGTGATTCTCTCTCTATATATAACTAATTCCTTGATTCACGGTCCCCAATTTTTTTTGACCATTTTAATATGCAGTAAAATTATGTTAAACATACAGTAAAATAGTGTTAAGTATATAACAAATATATGATAAGTGTACAGCATACTGCATGGCAGAGCACATGCGTGATTTTCTCTTTCCAGTGCGATTTTCTCGCGATTTTCTCTCTCCTAATAACTGATTCCATACATTTGAACGGTCCCCACATATTTGTTTTGACAATTATACCCTTATTTTGCTTTAATTAAATGTTTAATGTAATTTTAACCCCTAGTTATCTTAGTCATTGATATAGATAATGGAGGGTTGAGATGAGTCCACATTGTCTCACTATAATATGTGGTCTCATTGTATCCTCCCCCTATATATATATATATTGGATTTATATGCACAAATACTACTGGGATAGAACCTCTGACCTCTCCAATATACAAAGAAGGAAGACGAATCAACCATGGGCTTAGTAGGATTTTTGGCCAGTGCGGTAAAAAAAAATTATTTCGGCTTACCAAGCCAAAATTTTTAAAAATATAAAATAAAAATGCAAATTTGAAGATCTTAGGGTGCGATTGGATATGCTTTCATTTTGAAAATTTTTATTTTGCTAGAGAATAGCGGTGGAAAATATTTTGGGAGAAAAAAGATGAATTTTGAGAGTGTGATTGGATGTGAGATGAAAAAGTAATGATGAAAGTTGATTTGATGTTAAAATAGTAAAATAATGATTGTATGTGATTGATAGTTAGAAATGTGTGAGAGAGTGAATATTGAAATTTGTGGGAGAATGTGTAATAATGATTAGTTTTTTGTGAAAAAATGTATAGATGTGATTGGTGAAAGAAAAAATAAGAAAAACTAAAAGTGAGAGAATAGTATATTTTCTGAAAATTTTCATAAACAATCGCATGTTTGGTCAAAAATATTCTCCAGTGAAACGAAAATGAAATCTCGTTCATATCCAATCGCAGCCTTACCTTTCAGAAATTCTTTGTCGGTTTTCTTACTATCCAATTCTGGTTTATCTTGAATGAACTTTTTGGAGAAGTAACTTGTCTAAAAGTCAATTCTAAATTAACAACCAACAACTATTATTATTATGGAAAATTGAAAATTAGATCCAAAAGTTCATTTGAAAAGTGTTCCCAAAAACGTTGTATATAATAAAGTTTGTAGCATATATATCTCTCTAATAACAAATAAGGCAATCAATATTCATCCAACAATGCCTTAATTGGGACAATTTATTTTTAATTCTTTTGGCCTTTTAACTTTTAACTCAACTTTTTATAGGTTAAACTATTTAGTGTGGTCCAACCCAAATTTAATAGGGCCACTCCGAGTTCTAGTATGGTCCAACTCAAATTTAATAGGACAACTATGAAATCCAGTGCGGTCGATGGATTGCACTGGTCCTGTGTGGCTATGCCACTAGATACCACTAGGCCAAATGGCTAGTAAGTTGATAATTGTTGACTGCTTATTTTGTTCATTTATTAACTATTTAAAGTTAGCAACCACGATTAGAGCTGGCAAAACCAGCCGGCCCCGAGTGGGGAGAAATGAAGGGACAGGATCTCGTGGGAGATTGGAGGGGTTTTTTGAACGGCAGGATTGCAGTGTGGTGGCGAACACTCTGTAAATTCTCAGCTTGAAACGTTTCGCCATTGTTTTCTGTTTGTTTCTTTGTTCTTTCTTTTTTTTTTTTTAAGTGTTGATTGATAGGGGAAAAGATGATGTAAGTATGATAAAATGGAAATCTGGTCAGGTTTATATAAAAAAATAAATTGTCACTTTTATCTTTTTGTCTCATTTTAAAATCTTGATTAAAAACAAAAAGTCACATTTTATCGTAAAAAACATACAACTGATTATAACAATATGTGGAAAATAACTACAAGCTTTGCAAGATCATAAGCCTATACAGATCTGAGAAAAAACTTTAAACCTAAATAGATCTAAGTAATCTGAACTTCGTTACGGAGGCGCTGGACAAAACACATACTAAAGATGATATCGCTTATGTCACATATCGTCGTCGGGTAATGACTCATATGATCTTCTGAACAATATCCCACATAGGGGACAAACTTATTAATTGAAAAAATGCTACATATAGGGGACAAATAAAAGTCACCTATCGAGGACAAATAAAAGTCATCTATTGAGGATAATTTTATTATAGATCAAAAACATTAAAAATTATTTCCTCCATCCTCCATAGGAAAACGAGGGAAGAAAGAGATGAAGAAGATGGAAGAGAGCAACTATGGTTTTAAGAGAGAAAAATATAGTTGATTTGCAAAAATAGGGGAACAATTTGAACTTGTCTTCTTTTTGAATATACAGTCTTTTATTATAATTTTGTTGTATATTATATTGTGCATTAAGAGCACAATTTCATCGCTATATAAAAATTATCAAGTCATCAAAGGACGTGTTATTGCGCAAATAGACTAAGACTCGAATCCCATCCCATCCCATCCCATCCCTCTCTAGGACATTCATTTCCCATTTTCCCACTTCAAAAAAGTAAAATAATTAGGCAAAAACTTGTGTAAGATGGTCGCATGGTACGACGAGTGATACTTTAGCGTAAAAAGTGATATCTTATCTAAATATTAAGTGTAATCAGATAAAATATCACTTTTTACACTAAAAGTATCACATTTTATGCTAAAAGTATCACTTTTTACCCTAAAAGTGCAATCCGTCGCACCATACGACCGTCTTACAAGAGACCTACTCCAATAGTTATACATCAGTTCGAATTTTGTACTTCTTACCGTGTTTCATCTATTGTTTTAATACACTAGGTGAATTTCAGTATATCACAAGGACAATAAATTTTATCATTACATATACACCATAGGGTGTAGGAGATCTAATAATTTTGTGATCACATACACACCATAAGGTTTAGCAGATCTCATGTGATTATATATTGCTTGGGGTACTATTTTAAGTTTAGTTTTAATTTAAACCATCAATTACAATTTAAAGGCACGTTTAATTATGTAATAATATTTAACTAATTATTTGGTGTTATTAGGGTTGAAAAATGAATCAAACTAATCTCTTTAGAGCTCGGTTTGTTAGTATAACGAACCAAACTTGAATTTATTTTTCCGTTTGATAAGATGTAAAGCTTGGCTTAAGCTCGACTCGATTAGTAAAAAAAGAATAAAATGTGCGTAAAAATATCAAGCTACTCGAGTTCGATTCGTGTTCGACTCGACTAAAGCTCGTTTGTGCTCGATTTAATTTATAATCAAACCAAGCTCAAACACAGTTTTTAAAGGTCGCTTAAAATTCAAACAAGCTCTCAACTCAAGTCGTTTACACCCCTAGGTGTTATTGTGGGCTTGTCCTGGACCATATTGTCATAAGCAACAACTCGGTGAATAGAGAGAATTATAAATTGTTGGCGTCATGAGACTGCGTTTTGAAGCAGTATATGGGCCACACTTTACCGTCTTTCAATGACTAAAGAGAGAAAACGAAAAAAATATGGGGTTATTTGACAGTTTATGGAAAATGCTACAAACTTTTGCAAAACTCGAGTGGGTTGGAGAGATAGTAGGGGCCAGTCAAACTGGTAATATTTATATTGTTTGAAAATCGGAAAAGATTTTTATTTTATTTTTTGAGACATGAGAGATTATTTACATGTGATGCTTGTACAATAACTCATCATCAGTTGATTCACTATGGTTTTAAGGCACATTCAACGTCTGCTATTATTTTCGACGTATTTTGTAGCTTAGGACTACTTGCTTTTGCTTTTGCTGGCCATAGTGTGGCATTAGAAATTCAGGCTACTATTCTATCGACACCGGACTAGAAAATCGGACGGGAAAAACCATCGAAGAAGCCAATGTGGAGTGATGTAATTGTAGCTATATTATTGTGGGATTATGTTAATTTCCTGTTGCAATATCTGGATTTTGGGCTTTCGGTAATATTGTGGAGGATGATGTGCTACTTTCATTGGAGCATCCAAATTGGCTCATAAGCTTGACTAACTTTATGGTGTTTGTCCATGTTCTTGGAACTTATCTGGTAATTATATCATAATATGTCAAGTACAAGAACTAGCTTAGCATTTTAAAAAGAGATATATATTTGAAAAGATCAAATATAATTTCAACTTCTCATCTTTAATTTCTTTTGTTGAGATTTTTTTGATGATTTCAACTCTAAGCAGTAGGCGCTAGGTAGGTGGCCGATTGGGGCGAGTGTCAAAGCGGACCTGGGCAGGAGCTAGACGAGGATTTTTAGAATAGAATTTTTCAGTTCATAAACTCTTTTTTTTAATATTTAGGTATTCGCCATGTCCGTTTTTGACAAAATTGAGTCAGCGTTGGTACAAAAGTGGAATTACACTCCTGGACGACCCCTTCGTCTTGTTGCACGTAGTGTATACGTTGATAATTCTTCTTACTAAGCTGATTGTTTGTGGTTGTCAAGTTGAATTATATTGTAAAATAGATGATATATAACACTTTTAAGTACCTCATTCTTGCTTTTCTTCACAGAGAGACCTAACCTCCCTAATTTAGTTTGATGGTCATGTCTAAGTTGAAAACGATTATTATGTCGTATATAATCACTTATTATGTCGTATATAATCACTTATTTTCTTTTTATTATGATATTTATTATGCTTCATTATAATGTTATTGCAGTTGCCACGGGTTTCTAGGGATGCTCCTTCCATTTTTTGGAGGATTAATCGTTTTTATTGGTGGATTAGCTTTTTCAACCACATCTTATATTGTGATTTTTTTTAATCTTTTCATAATCATGTTTGAAGTTGTCAAAAGTACAGATGTAATCAATCTAAAATGATAAGGAAGTTTTTTCGAAACAAAGAAAATAAATTTGATCTTAAACCTAAAAAATGGAGCTTCCATTGGATTGCATGTTGGGTAAGTATATTTTTTTTTTCCGATACAAATGCTGCCAAATTAAATATGTCGCCATTTACAAGTTCTTACTGAATAACTAATCTTCACGCTCTTTCAATTTGAGGTTGCAATTTCAATTGGCCTAGCAATAATTGCAGTGGTACCTATCGGTGGAGCACACAAGATTATTATCTCTTGGAAAAGTTTTAAACTTTTCTCCTAAAAATTTTTCTATGATTTTGCTTAGGAAAGAAAATATTTTTTAATTTCCCTCCTAAGAATTTATTCGTAATAGTTTGCTGAAGATTTTTTTTTTATAAGCAATTTGTGTAGGAAATTAATGTTATGGTCATAGTCTGCTTAGGATTTTTTTTTATCAGCAATTTGCGTAGGAAATTAAGAAAGCATTTCGGATTATGTCTGAAATTTTTCTTTCTTCCATAAGAAATGGAATCAATTTTGATTTGTCTAGCATTTCCATTTCTATTTGTTTGTGTTTCCTAGTATTTTTTTTACTTGTTTGTGTTTCCTAGTATATAAAAATCGATGTTTGTGTTTCCTAGTATATAAAAATCGATAGTAAGTGTATTTTATATATGATTTGAATAGGTAAATTCAAATGTTTAATCAAAAAGAGAAAGAACGGGCAATTTATAGATAAAAGAAAGAAGAATAAAATGAAACTATTGAGTAGATGTAGTTAAGGTTGGCCATATCAATAAAAAACAAGGTTTCCAGTATTTATAACTCAGCAATTCTGAACCAAATGACTTTTTTTTTTTTTTTTTTTTCTAAGATCATCGTTCGATCACATTTTATTTTGTGGATCATATTTGTCCAATTTTTCATAGTAATGAAATGACATTAACTTGAACCAAAATTTACACAGTTTTCTAGAATTTATAAAAATGCCCTTAAATTTTGTATAGTTTTTCTATTGCACAGTTACAAAATTATAATTTTTTTCTAAACTACTCTACAATATTCTAGTCCAACTCCAACCCCAATATTCTCTTTTTTTATTCATTAAATTATTAGTAATAGTAGCTCTTATCATATGTAACATAGCAAAAGAAAAAAAAAACTTTTATGATTAATGTAGGGGTTGTTTGATAAATGGTTTTATCATGATTTTGATGATTTTGCTTTTACACCAAAACAATGGTTTTAAAGGTTGTCCAAATACTCCTAAATGATTTAAAATGGTTTTAATATTTTCCGGAGTATTTCTTCAAGTTTTATTTTCGACAAAACTGGACAACACTTTTAATGATTTTTTTGTTAATGTATTTTTACCAGAACAATGTTTCTAAATGTTGTCCTAATACTCCCGATCGGTCTAAAATGTTTTCACTATTTTTCGGAGTATTTCTTGAAGTTTATTTTCCATATAAAATTGGACAACACTTTTGTTTTGAGGTCAACCGGCCGTATATAGGCAACCCGTGCACTGAAAGTTGAGGAAAACAAAACTTCATGTTTGCGAGAAAATGGTCAGGGCAACCGTCGCCCTATAGGGCAACCGGTAGCCACCGACCCTGGCCGACTATAGGGCGGCCAGACTGGAGCAAAAATCGAAAACAGAACTTGACTTTCATTTTTTTGATGAGTGCGACCGGTTGTGGTTAGGGTCGGTCGACGGCCGAGGTGCACGCGACCGGCCGCCTGTAAATGTTGATACGATTTTTTCAAACTCTATTTCGTGCGACCGGTCCGCTTTAAGTTTGACAAAAAAATGTAACCGTTGTGCAAATGACATCTTTTCCTTAATTTGTGGGATTGATTTCTAACACTATTTTCTTCAATTGTCTTGCAATTTTTTACGAATTCATGTCCCCAAGAGGAGCCTATCATGTACAAGACATCTTCTATAAATAGAGGAAGAATTGAAGCAACACAACATGAGAGAAAACTACAACACAACAAGATACACTCAAGAATACACTTGTTCTTACATTGTCTTATTTCTTGTTGTAATTTGCCTAGCTATTCACTTTCACATTCTTGAGGTCTAGGCTTTTCTTGATTACACTTGCACTCTATTGTATTATCAATTATCGAGTTGTAATCTTGAATTTGGGTAATCATTCAACACAAGATATCCTTGTCAGTGTTCTTGTGGTAAGAACACACTTGGGTGATCTAGGTGTTAGGTGTAAGAAGATTGTGGTAATCTTCTTGTTGAGGTGTTGAAGAATTTGGTATTCTTCAAGGTTGAAGATTGTGGTAATCTTCACAAGGTGCCGTTGGAGATTGTGGTAATCTTCAAGAAGAGATTGTGGTAATCTCAAAAGTGGTGTTGAAGAAGAGTGTGGTGCTCTTCAAGGTGTTGTTGTAAGTTGGTGTTGTATTAATTTGTGGTAAATTAATAAAATCTTTTTCTTTTTGAAATCCATCCCTGGATATCTTTGAGTGGTAGAGGATTAGGCCCTAGGTGGGTTGAACCTCTATAAATCGACGTGTGTTGTTTACATTCCGCACCTTTGATGGCTCAAAAGCTACCTTTAAAACCGTAGGCAAGTGCACCTATCGTTTTATAGTATAGATTATTGAGTACCGAGTGTCATTCCCACGAGGATTATAAGTACTAATAATTACCGTCTTTTTGTTATTTAATCTAACAATTTTCAGAGTTTTTGTTTGATAAAGAATCTAAATTATCGAAGTGTAAAAATGAAATAAAATTTGTAGAATAAGAAATCAAGAGATAAAAGTGTGTTTGAATGTAAATCCCTCTAGAATGTTTTTGTGATTTGACAAGTTAAAAATACAACCGTAATCCCTTAAGCAAAAACCAACCTCTTTTAATAAAATCTCATGCTATGTGGACCGTAGAAATTCCCGATTTAAGTTAATCCCTTTCTCAAGGCGAAAAACTCCTAATCTCAAGTTGATTAACTGAAATCTCTTTCTAGTTAAAACCCCCAAGATTGCATTATAACGATTTATGAATTCCCATATTAGGTTTGACCCTAATCCAGAAGATTTATGTCGTCCTATATCTAGGATTGCATGCAACTCTTTTCACTTATATAGGTTCTATTTCACCATGAATCTCTCGATTTCCCGGATGAAAAATAAACTTCAAATCAATATTGCGCATATATCAATTCGAATGAACGAAGCATAATATAAGTGAATCACACAAGACATGAAGATTTTATTAAAAACATACACACCCTAATCACAAATCCATACTAGAGTTCATTACATTCAAACACTAGGAGTTTAGCTACACATGATTTTGACCAAAGAATAAATTACACAAGAAGATGTAAACATTGTAGACATGGTGTACTTATCTTTATCAAAATCTCAATTGACTTGATGATGTTGCTCAAGCCTTCTTCCCCAATGTTGCCTCAAGCTTACTCCTCCAAGACCTCTTGATCCCAATTCCACTCAAAATGTTAAACACTATGAATCTCTCTATGAGTGAATATTACATGAATTCTACAATCAATTTCCCAATTCAAAACTCTTGGCTTTTATAGGCACCATCTTTGTGAAAGAACACATCAATAATGCTAACAAATGCTCCACTACCATGGTTGTTGGTTGAATCATTGTGTGCACATTCATGGTTGAGTTGGTTGAATCATTGTGTGCACATTCATGGTTGAGTTGTTTGAATCATTGTATACACATGATGATTGAGGGAATATGGGGACATGTTGCAGCAAAATTGGGTGTTAAAGGTGTATAAAAGTGGTCAAAAGGCTTGGTAGGTGAGTCTTCCATAATTTTCACATGAAAAAGTTGCAAAAAGGGGTCCCGGACACGCCCGTGTCGGGCAGCACGGCCAGGCCGTGCTGCACAAATTTTTCTGGAAAATTGCCTGACACGGCCGTGTCGTGTGACACGGCCAGGCCGTGTTGTGCGACACGATCGTGTTGTACAACACGGCCAGGCCGTGTTCGGCCTGTTTTGTGCGGTTTTTCCTCCTCTTTTGATCCCCTTCAACATGGCCGTGTTGCCCGACACCCCCGCCCGTGTTGGACCAAAAAGGCCCCGAAATGACGCGCGTTTGGCTTGGAATTTCGAGCGTTTTGCATCCTTAAACTCCCGGTATGTTTTG